>CAUYQU010028591.1:0-37252 GCA_963574635.1 Cheracebus regulus
AAAAATTTTCTCACATTCTGTAGGTTGTCTATTTACTCTGATGGCAGTTTATTTTGCTGGGCAGAAGCTTTTTAGTTTAATTAGATCCCATTTCTCTATTTTGGCTTTTGTTGCCATTGCTTTTGGTGTTTTAGTCATGAAGTCTTTGCCCATGCCTATGTCCCAAATGGTATTGCCTAGGTTTTCTTCTAGGGTTTTTATGGTTTTACATCTTACATTTAAGTCTTTAATCCATCTTGAGTTAATTTTTTATAAGGTGCAAGGAAGGGGTCCAGTTTTAGTTTTCTGCATATGGCTAGCCAGTTTTCCCAACACTATTTATATAAAATAGGGAATCATGTCCCTATTTTTTTTGTCAGGTTTGTCAAAGATCAGATGGTTGTAGATGTGTGGTGTTATTTCTGAGGCCTCTGTTCTGTTCCATTGATCTACATATCTGTTTTGGTACCACTACCATGCTGTTTTTGTTACTGTAGCCTTGTAGTATTGTTTGAAGTCAGGTAGCGTGATGCCTCCAGCTTTGCTCTTTTTGCTTATGCTTGTCTTGACTATGTGGGCTCTTTTTTGGTTCCATATGAAATTTAAAGTAAGTTTTTCCAATTCTGTGAAGAAAGTCAATAGTAGCTTGATGGGGATAGCATTGAATTTACAAATTACTTTGGGCAGCATGGCCATTTTCACAATATTGATTCTTTCTATCCATGAGTATGGAATGTTTTTCCACTTGTTTGTGTCCTCTCTTATTTCCTTGAGCAGTGGTTTGAGTTCTCCTTGAAAAGGTCCTTCACATCCCTTGTAAGTTGTATTCCTATGTATTCTATTCTCTTTGTAGCAATGATTTGGCTCTCTGTCTATTTTTGGTGTATAGAAATGCTTGTAACATTCACACATTGATTTTGTATCCTGAGACTTTGCTGAAGTTGCTTATCAGCTTAAGGAGATTTTGGGCTGAGACTACGGGTTTTCTAAATATCCAATTATGACATCTGCAAACAGAGACAATTTGACTTCTTCTCTTCCTATTAGAATGCGCTTTATTTCTTTCTCTTGCCTGATTGCCCTGGACAGAACTTCTAATACTATGTTGAGGAGTGGTGAGAGAGTGCATCCTTGTCCTGTGCCAGTTTTCAAAGAGAATGCTTCCAGTTTTTGACCATTCAGTATGATATTGGCTGTGGGTTTGTCATAAATAGCTCTTATTATTTTGAGATTCGTTCAACAATACCTGGTTTATTGAGAGTTTTTAGCATGAAGGGTTGTTGAATTTTGTCGAAGGCCTTTTCTGCATCTATTGAGAGAATCATAGGGTTTGTGTCATTGGTTCTGTTTATTTGATGGATTACGTTTATTGATTTGCATATGTTGAACCAGACTTGCATCCCAGGGATAAAGCTGACGTGATCATGGTGGATAAGCATTTTGATGTGCTGCTGGATTTAGTTTGCCAGTATTTTCTTGAGGATTTTTGCCTCGGTGTTCATCAGGAATAATGGTCTGAAATTTTCTTTTTGTTGTGTCTCTGCCAGGTTTTGGTATCAGGATGACGTTGGCCTCATAAAATGAGTTATGGAGGAGTCAGTCCTTCTTTTTCTATTGTTGGAATAGTTTTAGAAGGAATGGTAACAACTCCTCTTTGTACCTCTGGTAGA
This sequence comes from Cheracebus regulus, assembly GCA_963574635.1. Lineage (NCBI taxonomy): Eukaryota > Metazoa > Chordata > Mammalia > Primates > Pitheciidae > Cheracebus > Cheracebus regulus. Next base: position 1,650 of record CAUYQU010028591.1, read on the forward strand.
ATTAGGCTGTGACTCTGTCTGGTCCTGGGCTTTTTGTGGTTGGTAGGCTATTAATTACTGCTTCAATTTCAGAACCTGTTATTAGTCTGTTCAGGGATTTGACTTCTTCCTGGGTTAGTCTTGGGAGGGTGTATGTGTCCAGAAATTTATCAACTTCTTCTAGATTTTCTAGTCTATTTGCACAGAAGTATTTACAGTATTCTCTGATGGTAGTTTGTATTACTGTAGGATTAGTGGTAATATCCCCTTTATCATTTTTATTGTGTGTCTATTTCATTCTTTTATCTTTTCTTCTTTATTAGTCTGACTAGTAGTCTATTTTGTTAATCTTTTCAAAAAACCATCTCCTGGATTCATTGATATTTTTTGAAGGTTTTTTTTTGTGTCTCTATCTCCTTCAGTTCTGCTCTGATCTTAGTTATTTCTTGTCTTCTGCTATCTTTTGAATTTGTTTGCCCTTGCTTCTCTAGTTCATTTTTTGTGATGTGAGGGTGTCAATTTTAGATCTTTTCCACTTTCTCCTGTGTGCATTTAGTGCTATAAATTTCCCTCTAAACACTGCTTTAACTGTGACCCAGATATTCTGGTACATTGTGTCATTGTTCTCATTGGTTTCAAAGAACTTATTTATTTTTGCCTTAATTTTATTATTTACCCAGTAGTCATTCCGTAGCAGGTTGTTCAGTTTCCATGTAGTTGTGTGGTTTTGAGTGAGTCTCTTAATCCTGAGTTCTAATTCTACTGTAGTGTGGTCTGAGAGACTGTTTGTTAAGCTTTCCATTCTTTTGCATTTGCTGAGGAGTGTTTTACTTCCAATTATGTGATCAATTTCAGAATAAGTGTGTTGTGGTGCTGAGAAGAATGTATATTCTGTGGATTTGGGGTGGAGAGTTCTGTAGATGTCTATTAGGTCTACTTGGTCCAGAGCTGAGTTTAAGTCCTTAATATCCTTGTTAATTTTCTGTCTTGTTGATCTGTCTAATATTGACAGTGGGGTGTTAAAGTCTCCCACTATTATTGTGTGGGAGTCTAAGTCTCTTTGTAGGTCTCTAAGAACTTGCTTTATGAATCTGGGTGCTCCTGTATTGAGTGCATATATATTTAGTATAGTTAGCTCTTCTTGTTGCATTGATCCTTTTACCATTATAGAACACCCTTCTTTGCCTTTTTTTAAATTTTTGTTGATTTATTCTATTAGAGACTAGGATTGCAACCCTGCTTTTTTTTCCCTTTCCATTTGCTTGGTAAATATTCCTCCATCCCTTTATTTTGAGCCTATGTGTGTCTTTGCACTTGAGAGGGGTCTCTTCAATACAGCACACCAATGGGTCTTGACTCTATCCAATTTGCCATTCTGTGTCTTTTAATTAGAGCATTTAGCCCATTTACATTTAAGGTTAATCTTGTTATGCGTGAATTTGATTCTGTTATTATCATGCTAGCTGGTCATTTTTCCAGTTAGTTGATGCAGTTTCTTCATAGTGTTGATGGCAATTTTGCAGTGGCTGGTACTGGTTTTTCCTTTCCATATTTAATGCTTATTTCAGGAGCTCTTGTAAGGCAGGCCTGGTGGTAACTCTTTCAGCTTTTGCTTGTCTGTAAAGGATTTTATTTCTCCTTTGCTTAAGAAACTTACTTTGGCTGGATATGAAACTCTGGTTTGAAAATTCTGTTCTTTAAGACTGTTGAATATTGTCTCCCCACTCTCTTCTGGCTTGTAGGGTTTCTGCAGAGAGATCTGTTGTTAGTCTGATAAGCTTCCCTTTATGGGTAACACAACCTTTCTCTCTGGCTGCCCTTAACAGTTTTTCCTTCATTTTAACCTTGGTGAATCTGATGATCATATGTCTTGGGGTTGCTCTTCTGGAAGACTATCTTTGTGGTGTTCTTTGTACCTCCTGAATTTGAATGTTGGCCTGTCTTGCTAGGTCAGGGAAATTCTCCTGGATAATAACCTGAAGAGTGTTTTCCAACTTGGTTCCCTTCCCCTTGTCATTTCCAGGTATGCCAATTAAACATAGGTTTGGTATTTTTACATAGTCCCACATTTCTTGAAGGCTTTGTTCATTCCTTTTCATTCTTTTTTCTCTAAGCCTGTCTTCACACTTTATTTCAATAAGTTAATCTTCAATCTCTGATATCCTTTCTTCCACTTGATTTATTTGGCTATTGATACTTGTGTATGCTTCACGAAGTTCTCGTGCTATGTTTTTCAGCTCCATCAGATCATTTATGTTCTTCTCTAAACTGGTTATTCTAGTTAGCAATTCCTCTAACCTTTTTTAAGTTTCTTAGCTTCCTTGCATTGGGTTAGAACACATTCCTTTAGCTCAGAGGAGTTTGTTATTACCCACCTTCTGAAGCCTACTTCTGTCAATTCATCAAACTCATTCTTCATCCAGTTTTGTTCACTTGCTGGCAAGGAGTTGTGATCCTTTAGAGGAGAAGAGGTGTTCTGGTTTTTGGAATTTTCAGGCTTTTTGTGCTGGTTTTTCCTCATCTTTGTGGATTTATCTACCTTTGGTCTTTGATGTTGCTGGTCTTCGGATGGTGTTTTTGTATGGACATCCTTTTTGTTGATGTTGACGCTATTCCTTTCTGTTTGTTAGTTTTCCTTCTAACAGTCAAGCCTCTCTGTTGCAGGTCTGCTGGAGTTTGCTGGAAGTCCACTCCAGACCCTGTTCACCTGGGTATCATCCGTGGAGGCTGCAGAACAGCAAAGATTGCTTGCTACCTGTTCCTTCCTCTGGAAGCTTCATCCCAAGGGGGAACCCACCAGATGCCACCTGGAGCTCTCCTGTATGAGGTGTCTGTTGACTCCTGCTGGGAGAGTCTCCCAGTCAGGAGGCATGGGAATCAGGGACCCACTTGAGGAGGCAATCTGTCCCTTAAAAGAGCTCAAGTGCTGTGCTGGGAGATCCGCTGCTCTCTTCAGAGCCAGTAGGCAGGAATGTTTAAGTCTGCTGAAGCTGAGCCTACAGCCACCCCTTCCCCCAGGTGCTCTCAAGATCATTTTTTATTTATTAGTCAGGTAAAGAACAAATTGCTTAATTGCATACAATATTAGTGAGAGGGTAAAAATAGGGATTCCCATACATTATTGATTGGAGTGTAAATTAGTACAGCCTCTATGGAGTGTACATTGGCAGAATATGTCAAAAAGAATACATTCACGTACCCTTGGTTTAGAATACTACCTCCAATAATTTATTGCATAGATATATGACACATGAAAAATGATGAATGTGCAAGAGAATTCATTGTAGAATTGTTTGTAAAAGCGAAAATATTGGTAATTACCTATTAATAGATAGGTCATTAAGTAAAATACGTAATTCCACAAAGGTGTATTGCTAAGATATATTGTTTTTTAAAAGGTACTTAATGGTGTATATGGGAAGATATTATTTGAATGTTTAAAAGGCTTTGTAAACATTGTTTTTATGTATTTATTTGAATATATTTATTATATCTCTAGAATGATGCACAAGAAACTTAATTTTAGTTGTTTGGGGAGTTATCTCTGGGTAGCTAAGGATAAGAGTGAAAGGGAGAATTTTTACCTTTAGAATTTTGAAAATATTTTATTTTCTAAAAAAGTTTGTTTTAGACATTAATTTTTAAAAAGAAAAGTATAGTTAAATGAGATCCTTCACTTCAAATACAGTTTAGAAACTTGTATAAATTAAACTGAATTGGGACTCTTTCTCCTGAATGTTCCAGTTTTCAGTCGTGGTTTCATCTTACTGGGTTCTACCTTTGGGCTTGAGAAAGCACACTCTGGTGTTTCATTTTCAACCCTTTCTGACTTTTTTGAATCAGCTCATGGAGTAGAACCTTTGCCATACAGCGGAAGAAACCTCGACCTCTATATGGGTTTCTTCCATTTGCCTCCCATCTCTTCTAGTTTCCTTGCTCTTCCTTTCTTTGTTGGTATTAAGATCTTCAAGTTTATGAATAGCTCAAATTGTTTTGTCTTAAAATGTTTAACTCCTGCGGCTTCCTTCACAGACCCCAATGTCTCATATCTGTCTACTCCTGCTAATCCTAGAAAATAGCTTAGGTTGCCTTTGCTCTGTCTCCAAGAACCCAAGTTTCCTGCATCTGCCAGAGCAAGAGAAAGACTACAGTGATTAGTAATTTCTCATGTACTAGTGGATTCTCCCATGACAAGTTCATTTCCATCCCCAAGAATAATTGCTTTTAAATTCATTGTGGTCTCCCTTCTTCCTTCCAGAGAAATGCCTTGGGATTATGTCTCTTTTTTCCCAATTCAACTTTTAAAACATAATCAAAATACAACCAGGTTTTAAGACAGACTAAGATAGCAAAGGTGATTACAGTAGTCCCTGACTTATTGGTGGTTCACGTTCCACAATTTCTCTTACCCTAGGGTCAACAGGAGTCTGAAAATATTAAATTGAAAATTCCAGAAATACACAATACATAAGTTTTAAACAGCATGCTGTTCAAAGTAGCAAAATGAACTCTCATGACATCCTGCTTCATCCTGCCTGGGATGTGAGTCATCCCTTTGTCCATCAGATCCTGTTAGTCATCTTCATTGTCTATCCCTGATATCCAACCATTGACATAGTCATGGTTGATGATACAGGATCACCCAAGGCAAGTGATCCTCCTTCTGACATATGGTCAGAAGGTCAGTAGTAGCCTAATGCTATGTCACAATGGCTACATCATTCACCTCACTTCATCTCACCACATAGGCTTTTTATCATCTCACGTTATCACAAGAAGGGAGAGTATAGTACAGTGATACTCTGAGAGTTAGAGAGACCACATTCACATAACTTTCATTACAGTATATTGTTACACTTGTTCTATTTTATTATTAGTTGTTGTTGTTAATCTCTTACTGTGCCTAATTTATAAATTAAGCTTTATGATAGGTATATATTTATAGGGAAAAAAACATAGTAAATACTGGGTTTGGTACTATCTGAGGTTTCAAGCATGCAGTGGGGGTCTTGGAACGTATCTTCCTCAGGTAAGGGGGAACTGCTGCACATATGTTATCATTTTGAGGGAAAACAGAAAGCTTCTCCATTATCAAAAGGAACTTTTTTTCTCTGTTGTCCTAAATCCTAAAATTCTGCCATTATTCATGTACTCTACTGTGTTAGCACTGCCTTCTCTCTGAAGGCACTGTAGTTTAACAAGAGTTACATACTGGGTCCCCAAACCCATTCGTATGAATGAGTTTATCAATCCTTTCCTTTTTTTTTTTTTTTTTTGGCCAAGTGATCAGAATGGTTTCAAAGTACAGTAACAGACAGTATTTGTTATCTATTAAATGTCTATTGCTGCATAATGAATTATCCCAAATCTTAGCAACCAAAATAGCATATACTTATCTTAGTTTCTGTGGGTTAGGAACTGTGTGTGGCTTAATTCTGCTTTAGGTTTTCTTGTATGCTACAGTCAAGGTCTTAGCTAAGATGTAGTTATCTCAGGTTCAATTAGGGAAGGATCCACTTCCAAGCTCACAAAGTTGTTGGCTAGATTCAGTTTCTCACAGGTTATTGGGCTGATGGTCTCAGTTCCTCCCTGGCTGTTGGCCAGAAACCACATTCAGTTCCTCTCCAACATGGAAGCTTGCTTCATTAAACCATTCAAGATGAAAACAAGAAAGAGCTTCTGCCTCTGTGGAAGTCACAATTTTTACTACTTAATCATGAAAGTAACATCCATCACCTTTGCAGTATGTCATTGGTTAAAATCAAATCACTCAGGGGAAGGGATTACACAAAATGTAAATACCAGGAGGTGGGAGTCATTGGCCACCATCTTGGAAGTTGGCCTACCATACAAATTTGATTTACTCAGTACTCACCTAGTCATCCTAAGACACTAGAGGTACAGAGATCCCAGATGTGAGCAATTCTCAATCACCTGTGAGGAAACCTATTTTAGAGAAACTCCAAAGGTCTCCCACTATTCAATACAATTTCAACTCTTCCCTCATGGAAGAGCCTTACCCCTCATTGACTAACAGACAATAATGTGGGGAAGTCTTTGCTTTCTTTCCTTCCATTACCTCCGTCCTATCTCTGGTAAAAGGTGCTAATAAGCAACAAAATCCCTCTAAAATTAATAAGTCAAGGAAAGTAGAAAATAGGGGCTGAATAATCTAGTACCTTGATCATCAACCCTTAAATAATCTATACTGACTGCAATACATATTATTCCTTCAAAGAAATGACTGAGAGCTAACCAGACCATCTTAGCCCTGCCCAAAGAAACAATATTGTGAGAAAGAAAATACATAAATAAAAAAATTGCAATTTTCATCATCACCAAGTCCAAGTCACATACATGCCTAGCTACTAGTGGCACATACCATTAAATTTAGAAAGTCAAAATTAAAACTTCTCATCAATCTTCATTCTAGCCAAAAATAATATGTTGTAATTCAGGACTTCCTCTAAGTTTTTATCATTCAAGGTAACATACCCATCAGAAAAATAAGTTTTTGATGTTGTTTCTGGCTCTTTAATAATTTTAATCAAAAGTTTTCTTTAGATAATAAAAGCCATGCCTCAGATGAGAGCAGCAAAAATTTTAAATGTATCATATTTGTACTTCAACCCATATAATTTTTAAACTTTTCTGTGTAAATGACATAATCTTCATAATCTTCATTTTTCTCTACATGTGTTATAACAAGACTGGAATTAAGGTGTTAGTTAATGCTTTTCCCCTAAAAGTCACAGAGTGTTCACATACTCTCTCTTGTTGGAGTCATACAGTATTATCTTTACTTTTCAGATGAGGAGAAAACTAGCCAGTTAAGTGCCTGGAGCAGAGCCATACAATGAGTGAGGGAGAGAGAAAGCAGGAATTCCAACTGAGTTCAGAACCCAAGGCATGGGCAGAGATAGGCTGGCTGGCTAATCCAGACAGCACAGATAAAAACTCAATAAAGTCAGTGTTCATTTTGGATAGCAAAAGTTGTCTCTTGGGGAAATAATTGGACCTACACAATTTCTGCTTCTCCTCTTTGTAGCTTCTGATCATTTCTCCTTCATTCTAATCATTGGATAACTTACAATGAGCTCAAATATTTTAACACCAGGTCATCTTTCCACATCCATTACCCCCACATTAGCTCCCTGTCAGTGAAAGTGTGGCTCTACATTGTCATCCAATAGATGTTTTTGTCCCACAGTCTGATCCAGTGTGATATAGTCTGAAGATGTATTGTTATTCTAAAAAAGTTATACCATCCCATTCCAAATTCTATTGAAACTTGACCCCCACTCCCCCAAGCCAAACCACAAAAAAAGATTATTGAAAAACAGTAGCTGTTCTTGCCTCCACATTCAGGAGAAAGATGGGAACAGTCTGTTTTAAAACATCAAACCTGGGCACTGCACAGGATGTGATGGTGTGATCTCATCTAAATAGCTCTCAATTTAACATGTGACAAGATGAAAATTCAGGAGATTCTTTTCATTTCCCAAAGATACACTTATTCTTTTGGGACACATTCATGGTTTGCTTAATCATGGTTTCCATAATCATTTCTGACATATTACTTATCAGAATCGGAGTTCCCTCAAAGGAGGGAATTAAATAGTCAGTCTCTATTAGAAATGCTATGAACGACCAAACAATTTTAAGAGGCTTTCTCTAGATATCACAAAAAATACATGCTATAGAATCATTGCTTCACAGGTTAGAAAATTACAAACTTAATTATTAACATAACTGAATACATAAATAAGACAATGATTAGAAATCAATTATTATCTGTATAAAAAAAAGTTGTGCCATTCTTTGCACATAGACAGCATTTTTTACTAATAAGAAAAGACCATTTCTATTCACGTTCACAGAAAGTTGCACACACACAGACCCAAACACTCACAACTCCCAAATGGATTGAACAAAAACTCCTTATACAAACTGTTCAACATACTTTTGCAAAGACATCTCTAAATTGAAACGATGGTTTTATATGGCTACCACCTAGTGGCCCAGAAATAAGGCATCAACCAAAAGAGCTATACTAAGAAACAGAGAACACGTTGTATAATTTAGTGGTACTAAAAAATCAAGAATACAGCATTCACAGTATTATCAAATCTGTCTTCACCTGAATAACTCTTCTCTGCACGAATATTTTCTCTATTCCTGGAGGAAATAGAGAAAAACTGTAGTCTTATCCCTAAGCAGTTTATTATATAAAACAGGGGCTCCTCACCCATTATGTGAAGATAATCTGTGACAAAGCTGATTGCAGCCCAGCCCTCCTAATGTTTTCATGAACATTTGTGGGATCTAGATTAGGATGGAATCTTTCTCCAGTGTTATCTTCTCAATGTGGCCAACTTAACACTTATTTTAAAAATCCAACACTCCCCCAATACATCTAATCCCCTATATTTTGCTGTTCTTTCTCATGCTTTCCATAGCATTTATCTTCTTTTAAGCTGGATAATTAACTCATTTATTTGATTTATTATTTACTGTTTGTCTCTCCCACTAGAATCCAAGACCTACAAGAGCAGGGATCTTAGTTTGTTTTGTCCACACATATATCCTGAGTGTCTAGAACAGTCCCTGGAAATATAGGCCCCCAATAAATGCTTGGTGACAGAATGAATGAAAGATGATTTGCAAATGACTTACATTTAGCAGTTCTTATCTTCTAGCTTCTGGTTTGAAACCAAGCACCACTGTCCAGGGTAAAGAAAATATAACACTGCTGCCACTCTAACTCGCTGCTTGCATCTCTTGTACACTTTTTGATGGGTAAAAATCACTCAATCTAGAGGAAATAGGAGGTACACAGAAAAAGGAAGGAAGGAAGTAGCCAGGCAGAGAGAGAGAAGAGTCAAATCCAGCCCCCTACTCCTTATTCCTGCCGGGGGTGAGCTGTCTGTACTGATTACTTGGTTGTTTTCTCTTAAGATAAAGGATGTCCCCTTTTGAGAAGCCTGTTAGTAGAAACAATCACTATTCTAAAAAATAATTTTTTAAAAAATAGTAAAACCGAAGAAAAAGTGATAGTGGGGGCTTAAAGGCAGGTAGACATTTTTCTTCAATATTTTTCTGTAAATGTTGAGAAGAATAAGCAAGAAATATTAAAATAAATATGAAAGTGAGTAAGGCAATATTCTCTTATGAGTGTAGTAATATGAGGTAGATCTGAATAGGCATTTATCATTCCCCAATTTGTGTATTATTTATAGGGTTTTAGATCAGGATCAGGCCAGGTGCAGTGGCTCATACCTGATCCCAACACTTTGTGAGGCAGAGGCAGGCAGATCACTTGAGCCCAGGAGTTCCAGACCAGCCAGGGCAACATGGCAAGATTGCATCTCCACAGAAAATACAAAAATTATCCGGGCACAGTGGCACATGCCTGTAGCCTAGCTACTCGGGAGGCTGAAGTAGGTAGGAGGATCACTTAACCCCAAGGAGGTCAGTGCTGCAGTGAGCCGTGATCATGCCACTGCACTCCAGCCTGGGTGACAGAGTGAGATCCTGTTTCAAAAAATAATAATAGCAATTAAAACATGATTACATGTTTTTTCTTCTTGCTATTAAAATAACAAAGATTAGCAAATGCCTCAAATAATATCAAATACAAACTACCCCTTCCTTGCCATGTCCAGTACACTGCCAACCACAAGTAAGCACTCAGAGTTTGTAGTGGCAATTACTATGAATGAATTATTAAGGAATAAAAAAACTGTCGGAGAACATAAAAAAGGAGAATGTTAAATAAAGGCACTGAGATTCAATTGCGAAATGCAAAGGAAAATAAGAAGAAGGGGAAGAAGTAGAGTAAATTGCAGAAATGAGAGACAAAAGATTATCCAGCAGTTCTTGTTCAAATAGTTCAGAAGACTAAACCCTTCAAACATCACTCTCTATATGGAGATAATCCCTGAAAGGATGATAAGTGAGCAGGAAAAATGGGGTGATCCTAGAAAATTCTTTCAAAGCTCAAAAGCCAAATTTTATGGAAGAAAAATCATTTGCTGTAGATGGTCTGGGACTTTTTATTAAGTGCTGGCAAGAGCTGTTGCCCTGACAGCTAACAACACTCAGTCCATGATTTATTCAAAGAGCTGGTGCAGCAGAGAAGCCAGCAACATGCACTCCAGGCTGCACAGCACGGACTCTCAGTCCACACTGAAGGACTACCTCCAGCACTTAATATCATCGTTTATCATTTCCTCCTCACTGAGCTGCCTCTTTGGCTGTAGGGCTAGCAGTGGCTAGGATTAGGTGGTATCCTGCTTTTGAAAATCTGTAGTTCAAGGTAAAAAGTCACATGTTTTACAACTACCTGTGCATAAAGGTTCTCATCTAAAATGACACAGGCTTTCCAGCCACCAAACAGCCTTCTGCAGGGAACCCAGGGGTCATCTTGGTCCTGCAAAGGAGAAGGTTACCTGCTAAATCACTTTGCAATGATCAATTCTCAGTTGTTCCCTAATCTTCCTGAACTTGGCCCTGACCTTTCACCTTGTCCAGCCATTTTTAAAGGACTGTTAGAAAATGGGCAGAAAATTGGAGGTAGTATTTCTAGACCTCAGATGAGCTGATCTTTATTTTTATTTACTCCAAGCACTACTGGTTCTATGGTTATTTCTTTTCCTTTGTTTAAAAAAAGAAAAGTATAATATCACTTGTGTGTACTTTTAACTGAAAAATCCAATCATTTATTTTCCTTCTAACTCTCAGAAACGCATCTTGTGTGTGAATAAATCTGAGCTCTGATCTGACCTTTATCTTTACAATATAACACGAGTACAATAATAATTTATAGGCCTCAGTCCTAAGTGTGACATTTCAATGAGCTGGGTAAATATCATTACCTTTTGAAGCCAGCAGCCGCAAGGATGCAGACCAAGAGGTAGCTGGGTGAGTACATTTTCCAGAAGAGGATCATGAATTTGATGGTAGGTACAGTCTTGAAATCAGCAAAGGTTTCACTCATCAGAGTTGTGTTGCTTAACAATTGACAACAGGGTAAAAACAAAACCCAAGTTGGTGGTGCAGAAGGTTTTCATTTAGCTAAGGAACAAGAAAATTTCTAGTCCTAAGTCAGGTTGATTAACTACTGAACAGCCCAAATGCATGAATAATTACCCAGGCTTTTCTGCCCTTCTCCGTGCTTATATAGAAGGTCAAGGAAGCCAGACTCGTTATAAACGGAACAGAATCCCCCAGGGATTTGGGGGTTAGAAAAGGGAGAAACTGGGCAAGCAGGGACAAGGAAATGGATTGATGGTTCTGCCTCTCTTCAAAGCCCAACAAACATGTAAAACACGGAACACATTTGGCATCCAATCTCACTCTGCTCTGGGAAGGGAAAGGTATCCACGGTCATGAGTAAAATTCTTGGTTGCCAAGACAGCCAAATGTTCTTTTTTCCTATCTTCCCAAATTCCCATCATTACTTGGGTCTAACTTTTTTAGACAATGTATTGTGAAGAGATTTCACGGATTGCCTGAACAGGTAGGTTATTTGTGGTCTTTTTGATCTTCTCTGAAAAGCAAAGCTTCTAGACTTATAAGAAATCTCTTATTTGTACTTGCAAGAGGTTTCCTACCTGCCACAAAAAAAAAAAAAACCTTTTCAGTGCACCCCCTTGGCATAGCTAGCACTCTTCAGATTCTTTTTTATGCAGAAGAAAGTGTGGAAACCTTTCAACTAGCTGAAAATACTGAACAGCTACATATATTTTTTTCTTCCTATGTTTGCCTATTTTCATTGGATCACAAGAGCCACAGCTACACACCCACACTCCCCACTTCTTGTCAGTTTATTCTGTCCACAGCATAGAATGACATTTTCCATGCACCTCATCACAATAAAAAATAGAAAGAAAATTCACAAAATAATCAAAACTCTATTTAAAAAAGGATACAAAAAAAATGATAGGTTCTGATAGAATTTCACACTTTATTAAGAAAATTGCTCTCCCAGGGACTAAACCGTCTGTATGTTGTAGAAAAACACACTGGGTTCAGAGGTTTTCTCCTCTAGACAACCTCTGCCCCCAACTACAATTTCAAATATTAGGCCTTTGTAAGTTTCAGCAATATCTTGGCCAAGTTCTCCTTTGTATTGGAAGAAAAAGTTTGTGTTTTTTTGTGAAATACATTCATACACTTGTCTTGCCCATAACCCATAGATTAAATACACACACATATCACTTGCTGAGAGTTCCAGCTGTTTAGATTTTCACCCAAACATGTGAATAAAAACTGCAGGCAAAACAAGTACTATCTCTCATACCTTTTAGGGATTAACAAATAGCCCTTACCCTGCTGATGCCCATTCTTAATTGGACTATGCTGTGAGGAGCAATTAAGCCTAAATGGCCACTTGCTGAGAGCTGGTGAAAGAAATGCTGCAGCTTGAGGCATTTGCATTCTCCAAATAGAGCACATATGCTTTGCTTTGGTGCCCATAAAGAAAGGAGATTTATTTATTTTTCTAGTGCTTTTAAAAGTAAAAAGGGGCCATTGTTTCATGCACAACGTGGAAATTATTCAAGGAAATTTTTTAGATATATATAATTTTTGCAACTTTTGTGCAAATCAGAGAAGGAGAGATGAAAGCTTTGTTCCTCTGTAAAACAAGGCAACAACTGTGCAAGAAAGGCTTCTTCCCTCCCTCCAATCCACTGTGTGTCTCCATCGTGTGTGCAAAGGACAGATCACTACCAGTAAGATGAAGCAGAAAATGAGACAATTCCCTGGACACCAACAGACTGTCACCTGAATAGTATGTAACTGGGGAAGAGAAGTTCTATTATTAAAAAAATTCAGAGGCATTATCTTTTGGTATGTGTTTTCACTCTTGAAAATGAAGGAGAGCAAAAATAAATAGATTAAAATAGGACTGACCTGCCCCTTTAGGCACAGAAAGGTAATTGCTAGCACTCCCCAAGACATTCTTCAACCACACAGATACATGTAATTTTGGCCTCGGTTACTGATACTTGTATTGTTTCTATTATCATATGGACAAGGGGACAGAGGAGATATGTTTGAATTTTCTCCTGAGCTGCATAAAGAACCACTGCAAAGATTTCATTGTTAACTGGGCACAGTGGCTCACACCTGTAGTCCCAACACTTTGGGAGACTGAGATGGGCAGATCACTTGAGGTCAGGAATTCAAGACCAGCCTGGCCAACATAGTGAAGCCCCATCTCTGCTAAGAATACAAAAATTAGCCAGGTGTGGTGGCAGGCTCCTGTAATCCCAGCTACTAGGGAGGCTTGTGCAGGAGAATCTCTAGAACCCAAGAGGCAGAGGTTGCAGTGAGCCAAGATTGTGCCACTGCACTCCAGCCTGGGCGACAGAGACGGAGACAAAATATTTCATTGTTGCTGTTGTGGTTCATGTAGAAAAGAAGAGCAGGTAATTGTTTTTGTAAATGTAATTCATCATTATTTAAGAAAAAAAACTTTAAGTGAACAAGGGGAAAAAACAAAGAAGAAAATAAAAAATATTCTAAATTCTAATACCCAAAATGATCCATCATTTGTCCTTCTGTGACCACTGTTATGTGTGTACATCTTTGTATGTACATATATAAGTAGAACAGGGATATTTCTTCAAAACCAGGATCATTGTATAAAAGCTACATATTTTTTAAGTGTTCAGTTTTACTTTACTTCATTTTAACACAAAGAAAACCCTGTAATCATTCAACAGGTTAGCCTTGCCAACTGCACAGATAAAGCCAATTAACTGAGATAGTGGTAGTGCAGTAGAGAAAGAGTTTGATAATCACAGGGCCAGCCAACTGTAAGGACAGGAGTTATTACTCAAATCAGCTCTCTGCAAAGGCTCAGAGGCTAGGGTTTCTTAAGGACAGTTTGGTGGGCAGGGGCTCAGGAATGGGGAATGTTGATTGCTTTGGTTGAGGTGAAATCACAGGGGATTGAAGCTGTCTTCTTGTGCTGAGTCAGTTCCTGGGTGAGTCACAATAGCAGATCAGCTTCTTGGTATCGGTTACCAGTCCAAGTGGCACCAGCTGGTCCAACAAAATGTAGAGTCTGGAAAATACCTCAAACACCAATCTCAGGTTTTACAATAGTGATGTTATCTATAGGAGCAATCGGAGAGGTTACAAATTTTGTGACCTCTAGCTACATGACTCCTGAACCATAATTCTAAGTTTGTGATTAATTTGTTGGTTTTACAAAGGCAGTTTTTGTCCCTGAGCAAGGAGGGGGTTAGTTTCAGGAAGAGGTTGTTTTCATCTTTGTTTTAAAGTATAAACTATAAAATAAATTCTTCCTATAGTTAGCTTGGCCTATAGCCAGGGATGAATAAGGGCAGCTTGGAGGTAAGAAGCAAGATGGAGTGAGTTAGGTTAGATTTCTCTCATTTTTATAACTTTTGCAAAGGTTGTTTCAACCCTATAATACTGATACATTGCTGAACTTCAGAATAATTTTTCTCCCCAGCAAATCATTTTAAAAGGAACATCATTTATTTACCATTTTCAAGTGAATTAATTCAGATTTTTATAATTATTAAAAGGCAATGAGTTCACCTTTCTTCTCTGAACACGTGCATAGCAATGACAGATGAAAATTTTTTTAACTTTTCCTTTAGGTTCAGGGCTTCATGTGCAGGTTTGTTATACAGGTGAAGTACATGTTGCAGAAGTTTGTTATACAGAATATTTCATCATCCAGATAATAGGCATAGTATCCAATACATAGTTTTTCAATCCGCACTCTTCTACCACCCTCCACTCTCAAGTAGGCCCAGTATCTGTTGTTTCCTTCTTTGTGTCTATATATACTCAATGATCAGCTCCCACTTTTAAGTGAAAACATGCAGTATATGCTTTTCTGTTTCTGCATTGATTTGCTTAGGATAATGGCCTCCAGCTTCATCCATGTTCATGCAAAGGACATGATCTCATTCTTTTTCATGACTGTATAGTATTCCATGGTGTATATCTATCTACCACATTTTCTTTATCCAGTCTACTATTAACTGGCATCTAAGTTGATTTTATGTCTTTGCTATTGTTAATGGTGCTGCAGTGAACATACATGTGCATGCATCTTTATGCTACAATGACTTATATTCCTTTGGGTATATACCCAATAGTGGGATTGCAGAGTAGAATGGCAATTTTGTTTCAAGTTCTTTCAGAAATCACAAAACTGCTTTCCAGAATAGCTGAACTAATTTTTATTCCCACTAGCAGTGTGTAAGTGTTACCTTTTCTCCACAACCTTGCCAGCATCTGTTATTTTTTGGCTTTCTAATAATTGTCATTCTGACTAGTGTGAAATGGTGTCTCATTGTGGTTTTGATTTCAGTTGCTATAATAATTAGTAATATTGAGTACATTTTTCATATGCTTGCTGGCCACAGTTCTTCTAAAACACGTCTGTTTATGCCCTTTGCCAACTTTTTGGTGGGTTTTTTTTTTCTTATAAATTTGTTTATGTTTCTTATAAATTGTGGATATCAGACCTTTGTTGGATACATAGTTTGCAAATATATTCTGTATCCTGCCTGTTCTCTCTATTGATAGTTTCTTTTGCCGTGCAGAAGCTCTACAGTTTAATTAGATCTCATTTGTCAATTTTTGGTTTTGTTGCAATTGCTTTTGGTGTCTTTGTCATGAAATCTTTGTGTGGTCTTATGTCCAGAATGGTATTGCCCAGGTTATCTTCCAGGGCTTTTTTTTTGTCATTTTGGTTTTACATTTAAGTCTTTAATCCATCTTGAGTTGATGTTTTTATATCATTTAAGGAAGGGGTCCAATTTCAATCTTCTGTATATGGCTAAGCAGTTATCCCGCACCAATTATTGAATAGGGAGTCCTTTCCCCATTGCTTGTTTTTTGTTCACTTTGTTGAACATCAGATGGTTGTAGGTGTGTGACATTATTTCTGGGCTCTCTATTCTGTTCCATTGGTCTATGTGTCTGCTTTTGTACAAGTACTCTGCTGTTCTGATTATTGTAACCTTGGAGTATAGTTTGAATGGGTAATGTAATGCCTCCAGCTTTGTTCTTTTTGCTTAGTATTGCCTTGACTGTTCAGTCTCTTTTTGGTTTCACATAAATTTTAAAATACTTTTTTCAAGTTCTGTGAAGAATCTCAGTGGTAGTTTAATTAGAATAGCATTAAATGTATAAATCACTTTGGGAAGTATGGCTATTTTAACAGTATTGACTCTTACTATTCATGAGCATGGACTGTTTTTCATTTGTTTGTGTCATCTCTGATTTCTTTGAGCAGTGTTTTGTGATTCTTGTTGTAGAAATTTGTCATCTCCCTATTTAGTTGTATTCCCAGGTATTTTAGTCTATCTGTGGCAATTGCGAATGTAATTGCATTCTTGATCTTCCTCTCAGCTTGGATGTTGTTGATGTATAAGAATGCCACTCATTATTGAACATGGATTTTGTATCCTGAAACTTTGCTGAAGTTGTTTATCAGATAAAAGAGCTTTTAAGCAGAGACTATGGAGTTTTCTAGGTATAGAATTATATCATCTACAAGCAGGGATAGTTTGACTTCCTCTCTTCCCATTTGGATACCCTCTATTTCTTTCTCTTGCCTGATTGCTCTGGCAAGCACTTCCAGTACTATGTTGAATAGGAGTGGTAAGAGAGGGCATCTTGTCTTGTTCCAGCTTCCAGGGGAATGCTTTTAGCTTTTCACCATTCAGTATGATGTTGGCTGTGGGTTAGTCATAGATGGTTCTTATTATTTTGAAGTATGTTTCTTCAATGCCTCGTTCGTTAAGGGTTTTTAACATGAAGCGATGTTAAATGTTATCAAAAGACTTTTCTACATCTACTGAAACAGTCATGTGGTTTTTGTTTTCAGTTCTGTTTATGTGATGAATCATATTTATTAATTGGTATAATTGCACCAACCTCACATCCCAGAAATAGAACCTACTTGATCATGGTAGATTAGCTTTTTGATGTGCTGCTAGATTCAGTTTGCTAGTATTTTCTTGAGGACATTTGCACTGATGTTCATCAAGGATACCAGCCTGAAGTTTTCCTTTTTTTGCTGCATCTCTGCCAGGTTTTGGCATCAGGGTGATGTTGGCCTTATAGAATGAGTCATAAGAGTCCCTCTCCTCAATTTTTTAAAATAGTTTCAGTAGGAATGGTATCAGCTCTTCTTTACACATCTGGTAGAATTCAGCTGTGACTCCATCTGGTCCCAGACTCCTTTTGGTTGGCATGCTTTTTATTACTGATTCAATTTTGAAACCTGTTTTTGGTCTGTTAACACATTCCAAAATTTCTTCCCAGTTCAGTCTTCAGAGGTTGTATGTGTCTAGAGATTCATCCATTTCTTCTAGATTTTGTAGCTTATGTGCTTAGAGGTGTTCAGAATAGTCTCTGAGGTGTTTTATATTTATGTGGGGTGAGTGGTAGCAACCTCTTTGTCATTTTTGATTGTGTTCATTTGAATATTCTCTTTTTTCTTTATTAGTCAAATTTGCAATCTATCTAGCTTATTAATTTTTTCAAAAAACAGCTCCTGGATTTGTTGATTTTTTTGTATGTTTTTTGGATCTCAATTTCCTTCATTTCAGCTTTGATTTTGGTTATTTCTTGTCTTCTACTAGCTTCAGAGTTGGGTTGCTATCAGTTTTCCAGTTTCTCTGGTTGTGATGTTAGGTTGCTAATTTGAAATCTCTTTAACTTTTTGATGTGTGCATTTAGTGCTATAAGCTTCTCTCTTAACACTACCTTAGTCAGGTCTCAGAGATGCTGGTATGTTGTATCTTCATTCTCACTACTTTTTAAAAATTTCTTGAATTTTCTCTGAATTTCATTATTTACCCAAAAGTGACTCAGAAGCAGGTTGTTTAATTTCCATGTAATTATATGGTTTTCAGCAATTTTCTTAATATTTATTTCTATTTTTCTTGTGCTATGGTACAAGAGCATGGTTGGTATTATTTTGTTCTTTTTTAATTTGCTGAATATTATTTTAGGTCCAATTGTGTGGTCAGTTATAGAGTATATACCATGTGCAAATAAGAAGAATATATATTCTGGATGGAATGCCATGGCTCACAACTGTAATTCCAGGCACTTTGAGAGGCTGAGGCAGGCAGATCACTTAAGGTAGGGAGTTCAAGACCAGCCTGGTCAATATGGCAAAACCCTGTCTCTACTAAAAATACAAGAATTAGCTGGGTGTGATGACACATGCCTGTAATCCCAGCTACTTGGGTGGCTGAAGCATGAGAATCACTTGAACCTGGGAGACAGAGGTTGCAGCGACCAAGATCATGCCACTGCACCCCAGCCTGGGTGACAGAGTGAGACTCTGTCAAAAAAAAAAAAAAGAACAGTGTATATTCTATAGTTTTGGGTTGGAGTGTTCTGCAGATGTCTATTAGGTCTATTTGGTCAAATGTCAAGTTCAGGTCCTGAACATCTTTGTTCATTTTCTGCCTCATTGGTCTAATACTGTCAGTGGGATGTTGAAGTTTCCCACTATTATTGTGTGGTTATCTGTCTCTTCCTGGGTCTCTAAAGAATTTGCATTATGGGTGCGTATATATTTAGGATAGTTAAGTCTTCTTGTTGAATCAAGTGTTTTACTATTATGTTATGCCCTTCACTGTCTTTTTTAATCTTTGTTGGTTTAAAGCCTGTTTTTTCTTAAATTAGAATAGCCACCCTGATTTTATCTGTTTTCCATTTGCTTGGTAGATTTTTCTCCATTTCTTTATTTTGAACCTGTGGTGTCATTGCATGTGAGATGGGTCTTTTGAAGACAGCATACCATTGGGTCTTTCTTCTCTCTCCAACTTGTTGCTATGTGCCTTTTAATTGGGGCATTTATCTACTTATATTCAAAGTTAGTATTGATATTGTGTGAATTAGTTCCTGTCATCCTGTTGTTAGCTGGTTACTATGCAGACTTGGTTAGGTGGTTGTTTTGTAACATCCCTGATTAGTACTTAAGTGTGTTTCTGTAGTAGCTACTAATAGTCTTTCCTTTCCATGTTTAGCACTCCCTTCAAGACTTCTTGTAAGGAAGGTCTGCTGGTACCAAAATCCCTTTGTATTTGCTTCTCTGAAAAGGATCTTATTTCTCCTTTGCTTATGATGGTTAGTTTGGCTGGATATGAAATTGTTGGTTAGAAATTATTTTCCTTACAAATGCTGAATATAGTCTTTCAATCTCTTCTGGCTTGTAGTGTTTCTGTTGTGAGCCTGATGAGGTTCCCTTTGCAGGTGACCTGCCTTTCTCTCTAGTTGCTTGTAACACTTTTTCTTTCATTTTGACTTTGTAGAATCTTGTGACTATGTGTATTGGGGATGATCATCTTGTATGGTGTCTCATAGAGGTTCTCTATATTTCCTGAATTTGAATGTTAGCCTCTCTAGCAAGGGCTGAGAAATTTTCATGGACAATATCCTCAAATATGTTTTCTAAGGTTCATGCTTTCTTTCCCTGTTTTTCAGGGATGCCAATGAGTCATAGATTTGATCTCTTTTCATAACCCCACATTTCTCCATTTTGTTCATTCTTCTTTGTTGTTTTCTCTTTATTTTTGTCTGACTGAGTTATTTCAGACAGCTAGTCTTTATGCTTTGAGATTCTTTACTCAGCTCTGTTGATTCTGCTGTTAATACTTGCAATTGTCTTCCGAAATTCTTGAAATGAGTTTTAATGCTCTATCAGCTCAGTTTGGTTCTTTCCTAAAATAGCCATTTCCTCTTTTATCTACTATATCATTTTATTGTGTTCCTAAGAATCCTTGGATTGGATTTCAACTTTCTTCTTTCCTATTAATATTGTGAATTCTATTTATGTCATTTTAGCCATTTCAGCCCAGTTAACAGCTATTGCTTAGGAACTAGTGTGGTCATTTGGAGGTAGGAAGAGAATTTTTGCAGTTGTCAGAGTTCTGCCGCTGATTCTTTCTCATCTGTGTGAACTGATATTCCTTCAGTCATTGATGTTGCTATTCTTTAGATTTTTTTAAATCTTTTATCTTCTTCAATGTCCTTGGGGGCTTGATTGTGTTATGAGGTGGCTTCTGTCCACTGCTTTATTTCTGGTAGGTTTTTAGAGGGTGAAGGCTCAGCTCAGCACTCCTGAACTGCATGTTCTAACTCTCAAGGGCTGGTTTCGGGCCCTGGCTTTGTTCTCTGGCTCCTTGAGGTTGGGAACCTGCTGCACTGGAGGGCTGAAGTGCTCCTGGACCCCTGGCTACAACACCCCAAAGGGTAGTACCAGCCAAAGTGCTTCACTGGGCAGTAGCAGTGGGATCCATGCTCATTCGCTCATGCCAGCAGCAGCAACAGCACAGTGATGTACACGCTTGTCAGCTGAGGCAGGGCACTGGGGGGCCCCAGGCTGGCAACCTCCATGCATGTGTTCACTCCAGTGATGGGAGAACAAGGCAAGGAGTGTGCCTACTGGTGTCCCCACACATGTTTATACCAGTGGCAGTGGCAGCACAGGGGCAGGAGGCTGTGGGGCTGCTGGTGTCCATGTGTGTGTTCACACTGGCAATGAGGGCATAGCAGTAGAGCAACGAGTAGGGGGAGGTGGGTGTACTCACACTGGCAGTAATGGCATGATAAAGTGCACCTTTACCCATGCCCAAGTGGGGAGGGGGCATGCGGTCTACCTGTGCATGTGCACACTGGCAAAGCAATGGGATGTGGCCCTAGGCAGTGAGTGCCAGCAAATTGGCACAAGGGAGGCTGCAATGAGGGGCAGATGTGAGTGGGCTGGTGTGTGTCAGTGGGGGCCACAATGTGGAACTCTCTGATGGTCAGGCATTGTCTGCCAGTGCAGGGCCTATGAGGGGTGCCTGGGAGGCACCCCAGTTGGGTATCTGAGACTGCACTGCAAGCCGGCATGGGCAAGCTGGGGCCCCAGGAGAGCACTCAGGTCAGACTGGTCCTTTCTCACAGGCAAGATCAACCTGCTCTGTTCAAGTCTGACAGTTCCCCTAAGACTAGTCTTCTAGGGGAGCAAGGTGAGCCTTGGGGGATGGGCATCACTGGCCATGCACCTCTGCAGACACTCTTACACCAAACCTTCTGGGCTCCACACAGGCTGGAGTCCTGCCCCTACTACCTCTCTAAGCAGCTCTCTGCCAGCTCAAGGGTCCATGGGGGTTTTGGGATTTCTTGCTGCCAGGATTCCAGAGGTACATGGTGAGAGTGGGCTGCTCCATGCCTGCTCAACTCACCCCTTCTCCAGGAGTCGCTGGGGACCAGGAATGAGTCCTGGTGTGCAACAGCCCCATGCAGGGTTCCCACCTTCCCTTTCTTCAGGCCAGCATCTGTGTCTTTCCTTTGTCCTCTGTCAATGCCTTCCTTCTGAGATCTGCTCAGAGTGTACTAGTCTTCCCAGTGTCCCAGTCCCTCAGTGGCAGATGTTCTTCCTAGCTGTATCTATTCAGCCATCTTGCCTTGACAGATCCACACTTATTTTAATATTTAAGTCTTGCCTATTTATTGTGGAAGGGGCTTTCCTGTGCATTGTAGGCATTGGGAGGAAAACTTTTCCCCTACCTACTTAGGTTCAACTATTCAGGAGTCTGCAAATTCAGTGACAATAGATAGACTCACAGGAGAAAACTAGGTTGTTGTTGTTGTTTTTTTTAATCTATGCACCCTGGAGCACTCAGTAAACAGTAATTCACTGCATAGCCAGAAATAAAAGCTTATATATCAACTTAACAAAAAGGGAGAGATGCTTCCACAGGGAAGTATGAAAGCTTCTATTGGGCTTTTTAATTTTTTTTACATTTTTAATTCTTATGGGTATATAGTATGTGTACATATTTCTGAGTTACATATGATATTTTGATACAGGCAGACAATACATAATAATCACATCAGGGTAAATGGGGTATCCATCACCTCAAGCATTTATCATTTCTTTGTGTTACAAACATTCCAATTATCTTTTTAGTTATTTTAAAATGTACAATAATTATTCTTGACTGTAGTCACCCTGTTGTGGTATCACCTACTAGATCTTATTCATTCTATCTAACTGCATTTTATACCCATTAATCACCTCTGCTCCCCACTACCCTTATCAGCCTCTGGTAGCCATCTTTCTACTCTCTATCTCCATGAGTTCAATTGTTTAATTTTTACATCTCACAAATGAATGAGAACAAGCAAAGTTTGTCTTTCTGTCCCTGACTTATTTCACTTAACAGTTCCACCCATGTTGTTGCAAATAACAGGATCTCATTCCTTTGTATGGCTGGATAGTATCCCATTGCATATTGTGCATTTTCTTTATCCATTCATCTGCTGATGTACACTTAGGTTGCTTCCAAATCTTAGCTAGGTAATTAGTGTGGCAGTAGACATGGGAGTACAGATATCTCTTCAATATACTGATTTCCTTTCCTTTGGATAAATACCCTGTAGTGGTTGCTGGGTCATATGGCCATTCTATCCTTAGTTTCTTGAGGAACTTCTATACTGTTCTCCATAGAAGCTGTACTAATTTACATTCCCACCAACAGTGAATGAGGGTTCCCTTTTCTCCACATCCTTGCCAGCATTTGTTATTGCCTACCTTTTGTGGGGAGAAAAAGCCATTTTTAGTGGGGTAAGATGATATCTCATTGCAGTTTTGGTTTGCATTTCTCTGAGAATCACTGATGTTGCCTAACTTTGATATGCCTGTTTGCCATTTGTATGTCTTCTTCTAAGAAGTGTCTATTCAGATCTTTTGCAAATTTGTTAATAGGATTATTAGATTTTTTCATACTGAGTTGTTTGAGCTCCTTATATATTCTGGTTATTAATCCTTTGTCAGATGGATAGTTTGCAAATATTTTTTCCTATTATATTGTTGTCATTCACTTTGTTGATTGTTTCCTTTGCTGTGCAGAAGCTTTTAAATTTTATGTAGTCCTATTTGTCCATTTTTGCTTTGGTTGCCTGTGCTTTTGGGGCATTATTCAAGAAATCTTTGCCCAAACCAATGTGCTAGAGAGTTTCCCCAATGTTTTCTTTAAGTTGTTTAATGGTCTTCAAGTCTTAGATGTAAGTCTTTAATCCCTTTTGATTTGATTTTGCATGATGAGAGATGGCCATATAATTTCATTCTTCTGCATGTGGATACCCAATTTTTCCAGCACCGCTTATTTAAGAGACTGATCTTTTTTCAATGTATGTTCTTGCCACCTTTGTCGAAAATGAGCTCACTGTAGATGTATGGATGTATTTCTGGGTTCTCTATTCTGTTCTATTGGCTTTTGTATCTGTTTTTGTGCCAGTACCATGCTGTTTTGGTTACTATAGCTCTACAGCACAATTGGAAGTCAGATAATGTGATTCCTCCATCATTATGCTTTAAGCTCAGGATAGCTTTCACTACTCTGGGTCTTTTGTGGTTTCACGTAAATTTTAGGACTTTTTTTTTCTATTTCTGTGAAGAATGTCATTTGTCATTGTTATTTTAATAGGGATTACCTTAAATCTGTAGATTGCTTTCAGTAGTATGGATATTTTAATAATACTGATTCTTCCCATCCATGACATAAAATATCATTGCATTTTTTGTGTCCTCTTCAATTTCTTTCATCGATATTTTCATTGCAGAGATCTTTCACTTCTTTAGTTAAGTTTATTCCTAGTTATCAGATTTTATTTGTAGCTATTGTAAATGCGATTAGTTTCTTAATTTTTTTCCAGATTGTTCATTATTGGCATATAGAAATGCTGCTGCTTTTTGAATACTGTTTTTGCATCTTGTAACTTTACTGAATTTGTTTAGCAGTTCTAATAGTTTTTTCTTGGAGTCTTTAGACTTTTCCTAGTATAATATCATATCATCTGCAAACAGGGATAATTTGACTTCTTCCTTTCCAATTCAGATGCCCTTTATTTCTTTTTCTTGTCTGATTGCTCTAGCTGGGACTTCCAGTATTATGTTAAATAACAGTAGTGACAGTAAGTATCCTTGTTGTGTTCCAGATCTTAGAAGAAAGGCTTTCAGTTTTTCCCCATTCAGTATGATACTAGCTGGGGGTCTGTTGCATATTGCTTTTCTTATGTTGAGGCATGCTCCTTTTATATCCAGCTTTTTAGTGTTTTTATCATGAAGAGATGTTGAATTTTACCAAATGCTTTTTCAGCATCAATTGAAATGATCACATCAGTTTTGTCTTTCATTCTATTGATATGATGTATCATACTGATTGATTGCATATATTGAACCATCTTTGCATCGCTTGGATAAATCCCACTTAGTCATGATGAATGATCTTTTTAATGTGTTGTCAGATTCAGTTTGCTAGTATTTTGTTGAGGATTTTTACATCGATATTCATTAGGGAAATTGGTCTATAGCTTTTTTAAAATGTGTCTTTGTCTGGTTTTGGTATCAAAGTAGTATGAGCCTCATAGAATGAATTTGAAAGTGTTCCCTCCCCCTCTATTTTTTGGGATAATTTGAGTAGAATTAGTATTACTTCTTTAAATGTTTGGCAAAATTCAGCAGTGAAGCCTTTAGGCCACAAGCTTTACTTTGCTGGGAGACTTTTATTACAGCTTTTACATCTATTCAGATATTAGTCCATTCAGATATTGAATTTATTCATGGTTCAATCTTGGTAGGTTGTATGTTTCCAGAAATTTATCCATTTTTTCAAGGTTTTTCAATTTATTGGCATACAGTTGCTCATAGTAGTTTCTAATGGTCCTTTGAATTTCTGTGGTATCAGTTGTAATGTCTTCTTTTTCATCTCTGATTTTATTTATCTGAGTCTTCTTTCTTTTTCTCCTTTTTTTTTTTGTTAGTCTGGTGGCTAAAGGTTGTCAATTTTATCTTTCCAAATAACCAAGTGTTTGTTTCATTGATATTTTGTATTGTTTTTTGTTTCAATTTTATTCACTTTTGCTCTGATCTTTATTATTTCTTTTCTTCTGCTGATTGGTTTGCTCTTGCTTTCCTAATTCTTTAAGATGCATCATTGGGCTGTTTATTTGAAGTATTTTTGTGGGATTTTTTTTAGCAACGAGGGGGCTTATTTTTTGTTTTCTTGTAGATGCTTGTTGCCACAAACTTTCCTCTTAGTATTAATTTTGCTATGCCTCATAGTTTTGGTATATTGTATTTTGGGTTTCATTTTTTTAAAAATGTTTTAAATTTTCTTCTTAATTTCTTCATTGACCCACTGTTCATCCAGGAGCATATTAATTTCCATGTGTTTGTACAGTTTCCAAATTCCTCTTATGATTAATTTCTAGTTTTATTCCCTTGTAGTCATGGAAGATACTTAATATAATTTCAATTCTTTTGAATTTTTTAAGACTCATTTTGTGGCCTAACATATGATGTATCCTTGAGAATAATCCATGTGTTGAGAAGCCTGTACATTCTGTAGCTGTTGGATAAAATATTCTGTAAATATCTATTAGGTCCATTTGGTCTATAGTGCAGATTAAGTTCAATGTTCCTTTGTTGATTTTCTGTCTGGATGATCTGTCCATTGCTGAAAGTGGGGTGTGGAAGTCTCCAGCTATTATTGTATTGGAATCTATCTCTTTCTTTAGCTCTAATAATATACCTTGTATACTTGGGTGCTCCAGTGTTACGTGCATATATATTTACAATTGTTATATCCTCTTGCTGAATTGACACTCTTACAATTATATAATGACCTTCTTTGTCTCTTTTTATACTTTTTGTCTTAAAATCTATTTTATCTGATAGACGTATAGCTACTCCTGCTTTTTTCTGTTTCCATTTGCAAGAAGTATCTTTTTCTTTTAGTCCATGTGTGTCTTTAAAGGTGAAGTATGTTTCCTGTAGATGAAAGATCAATTGGTCTTATTTCTTAATCTATTCAGGCAATCTGTTTTTTGATTGGGGAGTTTGGTCTATTTGTATTCAATGTTATTGTTTATAAGTAAGGACTTACTGCTGCCATTTTGTTATTTATTTTCTAATTTTTTTTGGTATCTTCCTTTCTTCTTTGCTTTCTATCTTACTTTTATGTCAAGGTGGTTTTCTCCAATGGTGTGTTTTAATTTCTCATTTTTTAATTTTTTTAAAAAATCTGTTGTAGGTTTTTAGATTTGAGGCCACCAGGAGGTTTGCAAATAATATTTTATAAGTCATTATTTTAAACTCTATTGAGCTCTCTGGTGCTAATCACAGCTGAGTTTTCACTTTCAGTGCTAAGGATAAGTTCTCTCACAAACAGGTACCTTCCTCAGAGAGGGGCCAATGGCAGTTATATTTTTAGGATTCTCTGCTTCTGCTTACATTTAGGTAATGTTTCTGTAGCTGCTGAATGTTCAGATGTGTTCATGTAACATAATTTTCGTGTCACTTTGGTGGGGCTGTTAATCCCTTCATAGGATTTTTAGCTGCATCTCAGGCCTCTACCCACTAGACACTAGTAGAAACATCCTCTTCTCTTAATATAACAATCAAAATGTCTCCAGGCAAGGTCAAAGGTCCCCTGGGAAAGGTGAGGCAAAACTGTCTCTCGTTAAGAACTACTACTCTGAGGTTTAAAAAAGTAAAATTAAGGAGAAAATACACTGATAGATTGAAATCATAATTCTCAAGCATACAATTTAATTCTGAACAATTATCTCTTGACTTCATGCAATGAAAAAAACTGAAACTTTTAATCCCTTCCACATTTCTTAATTCCAACTCCCAACACTGGTTACCCGTTATTTTTCTATTTTCAATATTTAAAACACATTTTATTCTGTAACTCTAATTCCAACAATTAGTAACCTATTAAAATAAATTCAGGTTCACCCCATGTATTAGTATGCTTTTGCATTGCTATAAAGAAATACCTGAAACAGAAAAATTTATTTTTTAAAAAGAGGTTTAATTGGCTTTTGGTTCTGCCAGCTGTGCAGGAAGCATAGCAACATCTGCTTCTGGGGAAGCCTCAGGAAGCTTCCAATTTTGGCAGAAGGCAAAGGGCAGTGACATCCCATGGTGAAAGCAGGCACAAGAGAGCAAAGGGTGAGGTGCTACACGTTTTTAAATGACCAGATCTCATGAGAACCCACTCACTATCACAAGGACAGTACTATGAGGGATGATGCCAAGCCATTCATGAGAAATCCACCCCCATGATCCAATCCTTTCCCACTAGTCCCCACCATCAATATTAGGGATTACATTTCAATATGAGATTTAAGTGGGGTCACAGATCCAAACTGTATCACTCCTTATCCTTTACCATGACTTCTCTATTTATTCCTGTGTTCATGAAGCCAATGTTCAATGGGATGTCTCCTGCTATCTCAGAGTTAGTTAAGCCTCCAAATTATAAGACAATATGAAATACTCCCACATTCTAAAGAGAATTACTGTACCAAGGAACCCAGATAGTCCCTCTAGCACTGACAGAAAAGATGGCAAATCCATTCCTGCCCCAATCTCTTGCACCAGCCTACATAAGCCAAAGACAAAGAACTCAAGGGATCAGCTAGAGGGATTGTATTGTGCTCTTTCGCCTTAGCACTCACCCCGAGATGCACACATACACAGGAAGCCAAATAAGGGGATGATGCAAGAATCATAGGTAGATATTTGTGATGCCTGAAAAAAATCTAAAACAAGCCTCTCATTTCCTTCTGAGCCTTTACTTGTGCTACACACTTGCTGATCTTCTGCTCTGGATCTAACTAAGGTTGAGAAAAAGCGATCTGGCAAAAGAAAGCAAGGCCGAGAGATGGTGCTGGAGCAACCTGTACTCTAGAGATTTAAGTAGCAAGATTCATGAGTTTCCTAGGGGTCAGCCTATGAAGTAGTCAGTTTATGCCATCTCAGTAGTACCCTGTCTAAGGGGACAGCCTGGCAGGCAAAAGGATTCCAGAAGCAAGAGGCTGTGGAGTAGGCCATCAGAGGTAGTAGCTGAGCTGGAATCAGAAAAGATCTTTCCAGAGCATCATTTGTCTGGTCAGGAGGAGGTCCTTTAAGGACTTCACACATGCAACTCTCCAGAATGCCAGCATAAGGACCTTGGTCACACAGAGTGAATCGAAGGCAATAGCAACCTAAAAAAAACATCCAAAGCCACTGCCTAAGTGAGATGTTCACCCCATTTCATCCATCTTTCCTTCTCACCACAACACACTAGAGTAGAAAGAGACTCGGGGGGTGGGGGGGGAAAGAAGAAGGTACAAGGGAAGGAAGACATAAGAAGGAAGAGGAAAGAAGGAAAAAGAACCTTTGCCATGAGTGCCCAACATTGGTGTAGAAGGAAAGAAAATCAGAGTTAAATTGAGTAAATGAGATTGAGGAAGCTTCACTGGATTTTGGTTACTTGAAGTTATTGGAAAAGTGGTAGGATCAAGCCAAGATATTTTTAAAAGAACAAGAAGAAGGATTTGACTGGGACAGTTGAAGATAGTGTTGAAGAATGTGAAGAAAGATTTTGTCCTTGGATATTTCATGCTCAAACTAGTAAATAATCTGGTTATATTTATTTTGAATCTTCTCTTGATCCGTTGGATTTCTTTTTTCCAAGGACTTCTATGTACTCTATTGCCTAAGTACTTGCATTATTGAGATTATCTGTTGCCTTCAGATTTGAACTTGCAGGGTTAATAAATTAATTAGTTACACTTTGTTTTCTTCAGAACATGTTGGCATTCCTTCACCATCTTTTGGCATTGAACATTGCTGTGAAGAAGTCTGAAGTCAGCTAGACTTTCCCCTTGTTTGTGGTAAAATTTCTTTTCTTCATGCCCATATAAATCTTCATCTTGTATTCAGTAACTTTTCAGGATATGACTTGGTGTTCATCATGTTCTATCAATCTTTACTGGCTCATGCTGTTACTCTTCATTGTGCTGATTCAAGTTTTTATGTAAGAAACTGTTGTCTTTTATATTATTAAAATCATTTCTGTTCCATCTGTTTCATTCTCTTTCTCAGAAATGTCTATTCATTCATATTGTATCTCCTTTGTTTTTCTTCCATATCCAGTATTTTGTCTATAATCTTTTTTATGTCTTTGGTTTTTTTCCCATTTCTTTTTGGGTGATGTTGTCAAACCTGCTGCTATATATGTAACTGTGTTATCAGTCACATTTATTCTTTCTATATTGTTTTTCCTTCTATTTGTCTCCGTTCATTGCCTATTTTATTCTCTTGCCTTTTCATTTTTCTTTGAATCTTTCAATTTCTTCTTTGAAATATTTTTCTCTGGCTATAATTTTTGTTATGGGCAATTTCTTTGGGACTATAGAAAACCTTATCTGTACCTTTTCTTTAGTTCCATAGACAATTACTCTTATGGCATGCTTTATAACCAGCCTTTTAAAATTTGTTTCTCTCCTTCCCATTCCACTCTTTTTCTTCTTCTCCTTGGTATAATTATAATTATCATAACAATGATTATTATTATTTGGCAGAGTCTCTACATAGGGTTCCATTCTTTGAATGGTTGCTGGTTCATGTGCGATTTTGCTAAAGAAAGTGTGGTGTGGGTCACATGCTAAATCTTCTTATTTTGTGCCTTGGGCACTGCTCCCCTAAGATTTACATCCACAAAAGCTTCTATTGGACATTGCTCTCTTTCCTTCACCTCTGGGATTTTCCCTCAACCTGGAGTTTAGAGCATCCATTGAAGCTTTTTAAAGAGAAAAATACTGACAACTGTATCCGGAAGTGAGTGACCTAAGAGGCAAGGTACAGAATGTAGGAGAGAAATGAAGGCAGGAAAAATAATTACTTTAGTGACTATGAGTTTTAGTTTGCCATCCCCATCCCTAACATATCTCAGCAACACATAAAACTGCATTTTCATGCTAAGTTTTAGCCTTTTTTAGGAATAAAAAAGAGTGAAATGAAAGCATTACACTGAGGAATTCATATGTATAGACATTGCTCTCTGCCCAAGTACAGCTCAGTCACTGTATCAGAGACTTGGAGAAGTAGAAGCAGTATGCCTGTAGCAGGCTTAGAAGAAAAGCAACCAAGCTAGGCCCCTCTGCAGATGACATCAGAGGCAACATTTGCTAACGCAGTTCAAAGCATTCCCCAGATCTCCCTCTCCACTGTGTACCTCTGCCTTTTCCTCAACTTGTAAGAAATTGAATGGGTGGAATTTTTCTGTGCCAGTTTATACTTCCTAGAAGTACACTTAGAAAGTCTGGGGTCAGGCAGAGGAGGGAGGATTACATGCCATGCTTCTCACAGTCAGTTTTCCATTTCATCAATAGGTTGAAATTAGGGGGGTGGAGGGACATTACAACTTCCTCACTGGAAATGAAACATTTCACTTGTTGAATAGTATTTCTTATCCAACATTCAAAAATTCCTACAATGATAAGATGATGAAAATCATCATGTCCAATAATTCGGTTTACCAATAACCCAAGAAATGGTAAGAACCCAGACCAACTAGGATCCCTAGGCTCATGTTCTACTACATCAGATGCTGCTCCTTGCCTACAGGAAAATGTGAATAGATGAAAGAACAAGCTACTATCTTTCTTAAAAGATGGGAAAAACACATTAGCAGAGTTTTCAGGAAAGCAAAGCTCAGGGCTACTGCAACTTGCTTCAATCAGGTATTTTTCAGAGGAGTAGAGCTTGACATAGTGACTGTCAGCTTCTCATGTAGAGGTTTGGGCAGCATGGTTCACCTCCTCAGCTGCTTTAAGTTGGGCTGGGCTCACCTCAAACGTTACTGCTTCTAGGAACCTTCTCAGATGCACCAAGCTGTGATTAATTCTCTGTCCCTGATACCAAGTAGCCTGTTGTTTACACCCATACAGCAACCTATGTCAGTGCTTGCCCGAGCACTATTTATGCATCTAGCTACACGATTATGTTAATCATTGAAAGGCAAGAGTCAGACCAGCTCTCCTATGGCTATTTAACATATCATGTAATGCACATCAGTGAAGTGCTAGACTGTGTTCCATTTCTAAGACTTCGACCCTTTCTTTGCCATGGACACATTTGGCCATCTGGGGAAGCTATAAACCCCTTCTCATAATGATGTGTTTAAATCAATAAAATAAAAGCATAGGACAACAAAGCAAACCAATTTTAAAAAATACAGTTATCAAAATATTTTTTGTGATATAGTAATAGATATGCTTTCTTTAGCAACATGTTAAATAACATGTTTACATATTAACATTTTACATAAATCTAGCAACAAGTTTAACAATTTCTATGTAGCATGCAACATAAATAATTTTTCAGGATATTTGCAACAATAATAATGTATATGAAAAGAACTGATTTCTATTAGTGACAAAATTATAGGTACTGCTAATACTACCATGATTTCTTTTTGTTTTGCTTACATTTATAATGGAAAGATCTCATAAATTTTGGTTGAAGACTAGTGAATACAGATATGTCATTTTTTCCCCTCCAAGTTCATTGACCCACCTCCGTGAATTCTCTCTATGAACCTTGGATTAAGACCCTGAGTGTGCTACAAAACCACCAGTTCCAATTCGGGATGCCAAGAATTTATCTTCCTGCTGAAACATCAAGCTGCTAGAGGTGTCCCCAGCAGCTGGGCAGGAGTTTCTTATCGTAGGAAGAAGCAGGGAAAGCTTGGTTGGGCTTCCACGAGGCTGGAGTCTGAAGCAAGAACAAGGTTTCTAGGGCAAAAGCTAGGAATAGCCGAGTGCAAAAGGGAAAAATGAACCAGGAGAGAAAGAACCTAGGCTGGCAGAAAAGTCTGGTGATGGTGATGGTAAAGGGATTTTTCCTTTTGCTCCCACTTCTTCTTCCTGTTTTTCCTTTTTTTCTTTTGATTCCTCTGTTTCTCCTTGCAGTAGTAAGAATGGGAGGTAGGGCAAAAGATTCTTACAGAGCTTTCCCTCTTGCAGCTCTGAAAAAGTATAGAGTAGCAAAGCCTTCTCTTGGAATAATTCAAAAGAAATGACATAAAGCATAGACAATGATTTGGTCAGTGTTGTGTAACACAGTTGTATTTAAAATTATGAAATATTTTTATATAATTAAAATGTAATCAATGAGGAAATGACAATGAACTGAGGTAGCACACAACACAAAGATCAGGTTGTCAAAGAAGACACACACATCAGAGATCTTAGTATCAAGCTTTACTAATAATTTCAAGGATGCATGTAATAAAGAGACATAAGCTACAGCAGGGAGAGGTCTACCCCTGGTGGCACTCCCTGGGTCTCTTCTTCCTGCATCTGAGGTACTCTGGCCCAAGACAATTGATGAGACCTCTAAGAATGGTATCAGTCACCTTACCCAGAAGGGGCTGCTTAGTTCAGGAAACATCTAAAACATCTCTCGTTTATATTCAGATATTTACATAATTTACATGACATTTTCCAGAGAGCTATGCCCCATAAATGTATAGATCCTAGGCTTGTTTGCCTAAGAAATCCTATATACTGAAGTATATTCTGCTAAAAGCATTCCATGGATAAGGACTTTCCTGCTAGCAAAAAAAGATGTAGTTGGTCAGGAGGTCTGTCATTAGTGTCTACAAGGTTAGACCAGTTTACCTGCCATCTTTCTTACCTTGGAACACACTGCCACCCCAGCAAAGGGAGCAAATGGATCATAGACCTGCTACTTCCAAAGTATATAATACTATATCTGGGTACTTTATAGAGGCATAGAAGTTTATATTGACATAGGATAATACTCTTGAAATAGTAATCAAAGATGAGGGCATAATAAGCTCTAGCATTTGCATTATCTTGACTATGTAAAAATATTATAGAAAAACTGAAAGATTATATGCTAGACAAACTGTAATGATTATTTCTGGCTCTAGAGATTGGGGATGGTTATTTTGTTTTTAATATTTTCTGCAAGAGCTATGTGTTACTTTCATTGACTTTGTTTGTTTGTTTGTTTGTTTGTTTGTTTGTTTGTTGGAATTAAAGCCTACAGGAGAATCTACGTAGTATGCTGGACAGAAAACTCAAATCAGTTTGAAAGCAAACTGATTTTTGTTCAAATTCAGCTTTGCTGCTCACTGCTATGAGATCTTGGGCAAATTAGCCTGTCTCCTCAGCTGTAAAGTAGGAAACATAAGACTCACCTGTCAGGGTTGTTGTGCATCCCAAGTAGATGCATCAGTCACAGAGGTTATGCACTTCCACGAATACCCTCTGCCTGATAGCCTCCCAAGCCATACTGCTTCACTGGAGACCCACCAGTTACTTGCTCTTGGAAAGTTTCCCACTGGGCTACAGCTGCACAACTGGGCCAAGCAGCCACAAGCCAGGAATTGCTCAACTGTCCTGCCATTTTCAGATTTAAACGAAACACACCATTACAGAGCCTGGGATCTCACATTCCAGCAGCTGCAGAAGTGCAAGGGAATTAAGCCTCAGTCAGACAAACTTTGACCCATGGAAAAAAGGAGATAGGAAGGATACAGTAATGTCCTGACCTTCCATGCTCTAATCAACTACTCTGAGGCATGAGTCTGTCGACTCTTTCTGGAAAAGCCCACACAATCTTGCAACACCCCTGCGGTGTGGCCCGCCGCAGTTCCCTATGGCGATTACAAGGCACTAGTGAGTGCAAAGCTCTGCATTGCTTCTCATCTTCTCTCCTTCACTTTGTTTTTTATTTTTATTTTGTTTTTACTTTTGGTGCTTTGGGTTTATACTTTTCAAATAAATCATCAGGGCTTTATTTCTTGCCTCAGATTCTGCTTAGCTTTCTGGGAAATCTGATCTAAGACAGAATATAATTTATATAAAGTGCTCAGCATATAAGGGCTCAGAGTAGTAAACATATGTATAAACATAGGAGATAATACATGAGATATTTCTGTTGTATTTTTGGGGACACTTTATAAATGCCTCTGTACAATAAGATTTAAACAAGAAGATGGCCGATTAGGAGCAGCTCAGGATTGCAGCTCCCAGCAAAAGCGTGGAGGGTGAGTGGATGCCACATTTCCAGACGGATTTTTATTGCCCACAGACCAGGAGATTCCCAGGCAGAGGAGCCCCGCTGGTTGCCAGCATGGCTGTTTTGGCCTGCGCAGCTGTTTTGGCCGGTGCCTCTGTTTTGGCCCACGGGGCTGTTTTGGCCAGCACAGCAGTTCTTCACACAAAATACATGAGTCTGGGTGCTGTTTTAGCTGGTGACTGGAGCTCCTGGGATAGATAGTCACCCATTCAACAGATTTTAAAAAAGGGAACTGAAACAGGGATCCAGGCCAGGAGGCTCCAGGGCAAAAAAAAGAAAGAAAAACACCACAAATCTCAGTGTGGCTGTTTCAGCTGACGCAGTGCGTCACTGCACAGGAAATAACACAGATCCCAGCGCCTTTTCAACAAGTGACTGGAACACCTGGGACACAGACTCACCCATTCAACTAAAAAAAAAAAGGGGGCTCTGAGGCAGAGAACCAGGTGATCAGGCTCGGCTGGTCCCACCCCCACAAAAAAAACAACAATCTGAAACGCTCTGGATTGAGAGATTCATAGCAAGCACAGCTGAACCCGGGATGGTCCAGCTCTGTTGGGGAGGGGTGTCCGCCATTACTGAGGCAGTCCACCATTATGAAGGAAGTCAGCCATTGCCAAGGCAGCCCACCATGGCCGAGGCAGCCAGCCTTTACAGAGAAAGTCTGCCATTATAGAGTTGGGCCACCATTGCTGAAGCAGTTCTAACTATACTCATATGAACAGGACTGCAGGGAAGTTCACACAGCAGCTGGGCGGAGCCCACAGCTGCTCAGCAAAGCCTCTGCAGGCAGACAATGACTAGGCTGCTTACTGGCTGGGCAGGGCAGCCCTGAAAAAAAGCAGCAACACAACAGAAACTCATAAATAAAGCCCTAAATCTCCGGGACAGAGCACCTGGGGGGAAAAAAGGGGGGTAGTTATGAGTTCAGCTGCAGCAGACTTAAACGAACCTGCCCAGCAGCTCTGAATGAACAACGGAGCTCACAGCTCAGAACATGAGCTCCTATAAAGGACAGACTGTCTCCTCAAGCAGCTCCCTGACCCCCGTATATCCAAAGAGTCACCTAATAAAGGAGAGCTCAGACTGACATCTGGCGGGTATCCTTCTGGGATAAAGATAGCAGAAGAAGAAACTGGCAGCAACCCTTACTGTTCTGCAGCAACTGCAGGTGATTCCCAGACAGGCAGGGCCTGGAGTGGACCTCAGCAGTCCTACAGCAGAGGGGCCTGAATGTTAGAAGGAAAAAGAAGAAACAGAAAGAAATAACTTCATCATCAACAAACTTCATCAATCAATGTCCACTCAGAGACCCAATCTGAAAGTCAACAACTACAAAGACGACAGGTGGATAAATCCACAAAGATGGGAAGAAACCAGTGCAAAAGGGATGAAAACAACCGAAACCAGAATGCCTCTCCTCCTACAAGGGATCACAACTCCTCACAAGCAAGGGAAAAAGCTGGATGGAGAATGAGTGTAAAGAATTGACAGAATCAGGCTTCACAAGGTGGGCAATAAGAAACTTCTCTGAGCTAAAAGAACATGTTCTAACCCAATGCAAAGAAACTAAGAACCTTGAAAAAAGATTTGATGAAATGCTAACGAGAATAAACAACTTAGAGAGGAATATAAGTGAATTGATGGAGCTGAAAAACAC
>CAUYQU010028593.1:0-25294 GCA_963574635.1 Cheracebus regulus
GTCTTCCAGCTGAAGATCTGCTAGGAGTGCACCAGTCTTTCTAATGTCCTGGTACCTTGGTGTGAGCTCTTCCTCCTGGCTGTGACTAGTTGGGCATCTTGGACCAACTCTCATGGAAATAGAATTCTATGTTGGCAGGTGTTTCTCTCAGTGCTTGAAATGGTGCTATTTCCTTCTACCTTTCATAGTTTCTAAGAAGGAATTCTCTGTCATTCCAATCATTTTTCCCCTAATGTTTAGGAGTGATCTTTTTTTCATTCTGCCTTTAAATATTTTCTCTGTGTTTATTTTTGGAAGTTTGACTAGGATGTGCCTCACCATAGATTTCTTTTTGTTTATCTTGTGTCCGTGTTCATTTTCCTTTTGGTCTATTTTCTCACTGTTGTTTATATTGGGCAATTACTGTTATTCTACTTCCTTATGTCTACTCTTTTCTGCTACTAGGTCATACCCAGAGTTGCTCATACAGTGACTGTATCTTCAGTTCTAAAATTTCCACTTTTTCCTTTATTATATTTTGTATTTTATTATTGGTGCTATTGTTTCATTTGTCTCAAGCTTGTTTGCAATTGTTCATTGATGCATTTTTATGATGACTGCTTTAAAATTCTTTTAAGATAATTTTAACATATCTGTCATGTAGGGGTTAAATAGCTACTGATTTTCTTTTCCCATTCAAGTTGAGATTTTCTTAATTTCTGGTATAAAGGGTGTAATTTGATTAATATATGGACCTCTTAGGTATTGTGTTATAGTACTACCGGACCTGATAGTTTGAATGTCTAACAAGCTCCAAGTTCATGAAAATACTGTTGCTGCTGGACTACAGAGGCAGAGAGCTAATTGCATAAAAGGTTTTCTATCCTACTTGCAGCTATAAATATTCTGGGAAGATTTTTAAACATGCAGCTGCCTGAACTCCAGTTAAATATTTTTTTCCAAGTAGGCTAGGATAAGAGCAGGCAACAATAATTTTAATTTATCCCCATGAGATTCTAGTACGTGGCTAGAATTACCTTGAAAAGGGCGATTCATAGCTTCAGGTGTGACATACCAAATGAACACACATCACACATGTTGCTGAGGGAAATATATCATAAGATGCAAAACTAAAATATTTCCATGCATTTTTTGAGACTTGGAGGTTCTTGCTATATGAGCAGTTCTCCTTAGAGAGTTGGAGCAATAGAGACACTTAGAAATGTTTTTCTTTTCCTACCTTCTTTTAATTATTTGTAATTTTACTTTATATTAAGTTGAGGGTTAAT
Organism: Cheracebus regulus; assembly: GCA_963574635.1. Classification (NCBI taxonomy): domain Eukaryota; kingdom Metazoa; phylum Chordata; class Mammalia; order Primates; family Pitheciidae; genus Cheracebus; species Cheracebus regulus. Next base: position 1,269 of record CAUYQU010028593.1, read on the forward strand.
AATCATCGAATTATGACATGTGTTCTTCAATCCAGACATATTCCCAGATATGATTCTACTCTAATCAGAAAAGTAGCAGAAAACGATGTCTTCATCATCGTCTTACTATTTGCTGAAATAGGTGTGTTTGCTTGCCTTCTTGCCTACTGGCATGAGGATCGTTGCATTACCATAACTTGAGGTTTAGCTTTAGGATACTCTATAGTAATCCCAAGTAGAAACATCTACTTCTGCATATCCAGGAGTAGATTTATTTGGTCAACAGGGTCTAAAATTGCATTACTGGACACATGTGTTCCCCAGCTGGGTTCCTGCATAGGATGATTAAAGAGGCTGCTTGTACCTCTGCCCTTTGACTTCCTGAACCATTACTTCATTCTATTATGGTCACTGGTTTAAAGATTCAGCACACCATGAGGAGAGAATCTAAAATCTGCAGAATATTATACCCATCTGGATTTCTTTGGGTGACATATTTGGCAGAACCAATGGATCCCATAATCATGTGTCTATTATTTTATTTCTTTCCTCACAATGTAGGAACATTGTTCTGAAAGATTCCCATATTAATACAAAAAACACTTTCAGAGCTCTGAGATAGCTGGTTATCAGTGGGCAAGGAAGGTAAACATATATCTAGAATACAGAAGGATCCTAGTAGGGGTGAATCACAGTCACCTCCAGGGGTCAGTGATTTGATATCCCAAGTTACCATCCACTTGTTGATAATATTTGTCTCTGCTACTGAGAAGTTGGATACCCAGAAGCGGCAACACTGGGAACAACACAGACGGGGATTCTGGTTGTAAGGCATGACTCATGTCATTTTACACAATTATAGGCCAGCACAGGTCACCATGGCTACATCATTAAGGACTGTATTATGCAAATATTGTGGAAGGTAAGAGAAAAAACTGAGTTCAGTTAATCTGCTTAGAAGTGGGTGAGCCTTCCAGTATAGTTGCTTGCTTGGTGTCTTATCTGTGGAAGATATTCTCTGCTGTTTTGCAGAAATAAATTCTGCACACAATTTTTCACTCATATGAGTGCATCCACATACCTTTCCTCTAGAGCTTCTTCTCTGTGATCTTCCCATTTGCCTTTTCAAAGGCTGTTGCCAACCAGCTATCACTAATCTATGCATATACTTCACTCAGTACATTTCTTTATCCACACTAAGTTAATGACTACATGCTGTCTTCAAAGATCTACTAACTCAAGAAAATACCTCAGAGCCACCCATGATTGTGGCCATAGTGTGGGAGCAGCCCCCTTTTACTTGCACAAATGTATGATGCTGACCCATTCAAAAAGCCTAATTTTGTTATTGTTGTTTTGGTTTTCTTCTTTTATTTGTTTGTGGATTTTGTTTCCCCCTTTGCCATTAGCTGCTTAAGAAAACTCATGAGGTCACTGGAGTGAGCTGATATAAAGGTTTTAGAGTAAGAGAGGAAAATGGTAGGAGGAACTGGAACACCTGTCCATGTAAATGAGGCATGCCCTCTGAATATATTTGAACCAAAGTCTAAAAGGATCTAATATTCACCCTAATATTGAGTGCTGCTGAGCCTCACCTGACTCTACAAATTGGTGAGACTGGCATTCTTCACTTATGAGGGGCAGCTCAGTCACATACTTTTTAAATGCCTCATGGAACTTTCTACCATTGCTTAGTGATATTCTGCATTTTGAACAAGAAATTTTTTTATTTGTTGTCTGGTCATTTCTTGGTCTTCTATAAAATCCAAAGGATTTATGCTGTGAGTTTTCCTGGAGTTTACAAAAGAGTTCACAACGTGTTCCCATCTAATACAGATGCATCTAGCACCAAACAACGTTCTGGAGTACAGGGCTCAAGTGACACAGCCACTTGTATGAAAACCCTCTGCAAAACTTTCTGTTTTTCTGAGCCCACTCCAAAAAGACAATCTTCCAATTTAGCTTATAAGTGAAGTGGAGTAGTAGACCCAAGTGTGGGATTTATTGTGTCAACACTCTAAGCAGCCTTGCCAACACGGTGCTGCATTCTCAGTAGTTGGAGCTGCAAGGTGCAATTATTTGTGCTAAGTTTGAAGGGAATGAGCCAGCACTACTCACAACCCTTCACCAAATCCCTGATATCTTCTCCAATGTGAGAGACCCTTAAATTTCATAGGGTTGAGTCCCACACTCTGGTCCTCACGTGCTTTCACTGAATATCCATAGTCCTTATTATTTTCTGCTTATCATGTCTAATTACCATAATGACATAAATATAGTGTTGCATGGGGTGACGCTTTGTGAAGCGCCCACAAGATCAAAGTTTCTTCAGCCCTCATTGTGAATGTGTCGTCAGAAAACTTAAAACATAGCCCTTGGTGGAGACTGAAAATCTGAGCTGCTGTTCAACCCAAATGGCTGCAGACCCTTCCAGAGACTGCGATGCACTCTGCCTTCACTCTGCGGTGGGCGCTCTGTCTGGTAAAGCCCTGCAGGAGCCGCAGCTGTGCTCATCGGCATGTACCAGCAGAGGGCGCTTCTCACACTCAGGGAAGGGACAGAGAGGGCACTCTCCTGACAACAGTGATGTCTGTGTATTTAAAACAACAGAACTTCCCCATAATTTGCATGTATCCTTCCTCCCACACCTGAAGTGCCCTACCTCTCGGTATGAAAGGCTCTTTCTCCTAGATGTGCCCTCAGCAAAAGTGAAGCCAAAAGCACTGAGATGGTGTCCCCATTGCAACTCCTGGGGCTTCTGCTCCTCTGGGTTCCAGGTGAGAACATTTAGAAAAAACTAAAACTATTATTTAAATCATAATTTTCTTCATTTGTTTTTTTTTAATAGGAACCTAGCACTATATAGAAGTTGGCTTGTTTTAAAATGTGATTTTTTTTTAAGTAATGAGTATTCTTTCATTTTGGCCTACTAGATTAGTGAAGATTTCATTAAAAAGATGCTTATATTGTGCTAATTTTGCTCTATAGTTTCAGCCTCCAGGGGTGATATTGTGATGACACAGTCTCCGGCCTTCCTCTCTGGGACTCCAGGGGAGAAAGTCACCATCACCTGCCAGGCCAGTGAGGGCATTAGCAAGTACTTACAATGATACCAGCAGACACCAGAACAAGCCCCCCAAAGCTCCTCATCAAGTATGCTTCCCAGTCCGTCTCAGGGGTCCCCTTGAGGTTCAGTGGCAGTGGATCTGGGACACATTTCACCTTTACCATCAGTAGCCTGGAAGCTGAAGATGCTGCAACGTATTACTGTCAGCAGGGCAATAATCTTCCTGGCATTATGCTACAACCCAGAACAAAAACTAGCTCAGCCTGGGTGAACAGAGAAAATGAGCAATATCCTGTTTTTATGATCCTTGTAGATGCAGTTGGGGAAATAATCTACTCAATACTATCATGGCTGGCACATTCAGCAGAGCTGACACTCAAAAGTCAGTGCCTTATAATTTCATCTTTACCCACAGTCACTTTCAAATCAGGGGAACAGTTGTTGAAGATTATTTCTCCCTTTTTTTTCCATAGATGTACATAAACTGTCCTTTACAAGTTGGCAAAACCTTTGGATTATTCTTCAGGGCTACAGTTACTCATTTATGACAAAACTGCTGTAATGGTTAAAGATCAGGAAACAATCCGGTGATGGCTTGGAGCTCTAGTGACAGACGAGCCATGGATTCGGGTTCCAGTCATTGTGTAAAAGTAATTAAGTGTCTTTAGTTAAGTGGAATGCACCATATGTTTTCCAATAAAAAAGACAGACATATTTTTGAATTTAATGAATTTTCACTTAATAATAGATTTTTCAGGAACAAGGAATGCCATCACTTGAGGGTGAGGTGCATATAAATAATCAAATGCCTTCTGTGATTTTATTCCCTTAAGAATAAAATTTATCCTGATATATTTTATCAACCACCTTGGCCTGGATAATATGTATGACATAGAATGTTCTCTTCTCTTTCTTGTCACTAGTTTGTAGGATTACTAAAGTCCCTCCCTTCCACTCTAGCCCTTATCAGTGTGTTGGTCACTGCCTTCTGAGTGGGACCATCTGAGACAGGGGCAGAACTGGACACTGAACATAGGGCTCTAGCCCTTTGTGTCCTAGTGTTCTGACTTCAGCTGTGGGGGTTTCATGTGACAGGGTGCATATGTCCTGTGGGACTGGGATTGAGTCCATTGCTCAGGGAGCCCAGCATTCACATCCTGCTTGATCAACCAGCAGGACTCTGCTGGGAAGCCCACAGAGTGAGACATCATTAACATTGGGGAAGATTTGTGTTTTGTTTCCACCTCAGATTTTAGTGGCAGCACTGTGGACCCCAGTCTCCAGTCTCTTCCTCAGTATTTCCAAGAGAAAGCTTTTCTATCACCTGCCTAGAGGCAGCAGAATCCAGAAAAATTTCCAAAGATCCACCCATGTGCTCTGCTTCGACCAACATACAGCCCCAGCTTGGTGCAATGGTCCAGGAAAAGAAACTTGCTTATTAGTTAGCAACTTAGCTGTCCTGATGACATTGTTGGTTATTATTGTCTAAAACTGTGCTGTCTCACATGGTTAACACTAGCAACGCATAGCTGTAAACACGTACATTAGAATTACTTAGAATTAAAAATGTAGATTCTTAGTTACACAAGGTACTTTTCAAAGGCTCAGTGACCACATATGATTAATGGCTATCCTTGCAGAGCATAAACATAGACATTTTCATCATCTTAGGAAAATTGTTTTGGCTAATGCTGATGCTGGCCTAATGACGGCATGTGGTCACTCAGTGCTGCAGCTCAGAGCACACCCTCAGCAGCTTTCATTCAGAGGGCGTCATGGTCCTGGATCCCACCTGGCTGGAGCAGCTGCTGTGGTCCCCAGCACTGCCCTGGAAGGGTTTCTTGGCTGGGAGGAATGAGGCTGGGCTGAGAGTTCCACACCTGGGCCCTGTGCTTCCCATCCCCAGCCTGCCATTATGTCCTGCAGGATTCTTCGTGGCCCATCGTCTCCTTTCCAAAACCTTTGGCATCTCACATGGGTCACAGAATCTAATCCATAATATTTTTGCCACAAATAAATTTTCTGAATATATTTGTCCTCAACTATGTAACTAGTTTATTGAGAAGAGAAATTATTTTGTGAATCTGGCCTAGCGATGGATGAATCTGGCCCGGGATTCCCTTCATTAATATCCATGAAAAGGCTCAGAGTCAAGACTCACTGGGACTCAGCATCTGTAATCCTATACAAGAGGCTAAGCCACAATCCTGACACTACATGGTAGACAAACCCCATACTAACCCTAAGATATGAGCCTAATCATAGAAATACTGGGAGAGTTTAAGAGTGATGGTATCCCATTATCAACAGGTAGCCCTAAGGCTGGAATGTGGACTCTGTGTGACCTAGAGTGCCTGGGAGGAGCTGCCAGTGTCCTGAGTTGTGGGAACCACCCCTGTGCTCTGTGCTCTGAGACTAGAAGTCCAGCTTTCCTTCACTGCTGCCTTGGCTGTGTTCCCAAAGCCCACCTGCTATGGGCCAAATTATGCTTCAGAAATTTTATCTTGAATCTCTAACTTCCAGTATAGCTGCATTTGATGATAAAGCATGTAAGGTGGTAATTAGGGTTAAAATAAATGATAAGGGTTGGCCCTGGTTCAATAAGACTTTTGCCTTTATAGAAAGAGACACTAGTGAGTTCTCCTCCAACCCCACCCTCCATGCAGGCCGTGAAGGAAGGCCATGTGAGAATGTGGACAGAAGTTCATATCTGAAAATCAGAGGGAGGATCCTCAGCAGAATGCAGACCTTCCTGGACTTTGGTCTTGGATTTTCCAGGCTTCTAAACTATTAGAAATAAGCTTATGTTCTTTAAGCCATCCAGCTCAGGGAATTTTGGTGTGGCAATCCCAGCAGACTTATCCACTGTCACCACCTCCTCTGGGCAGGATCAGCCTCAGGAGGCACCTTGTGGACTTTGGGACCCAGCTCTTCTCCTCTTGCTCTTGCTGTTCTGACTGCCTGGTGAGGAAGAGGAATGGAGTGACCTGAGGGGGTCTGCAGAGATAGTTTGTATTAAACTCAGATCATTTGTATCAAACATTAACATGTCCTTGATGATGAAAGGACATGTTATGAACTGTCTTTCAGTGAGCAGTTGCATGGATGCTGTCTTCGTTCCTCTCCCTGTGTCCCCAGTGAGAGGGTTACAGTCACCTGCAGAGCAGGCATGAGTATGAATAACATTCTAGTCTGGCACCAGCAGAAACCAGACCTGGCTCTGAACTCCTGCTGCATCTTGTTGCTTCCCTGGACATTATCCCTGCCTGGGTCAGGGACAGTGCACCTGAACAGATGTCACTCTGGCCATCAGCAACCAAGATGCCTTCAGAGGTAGGTGCTACCTACTCCTGTCCTCTGTCATGCATAGATCTTCCCTAGCAACGGCTCTGCCCAAGGGCTGCTAAGGGTCTGCAATCTTCTCAGGGGAACAGGATGGGAGACACCTCTGAATTCACATTCCCTCTTTGCCTCACCCTTCCCACCTCCTCTCTGGGCACCTCTAGTGTATCTTGTAGGCATCACTGCATGCAGCATGTCAGGATGTTTTCTCCCACCTCCTACTTCAAATGCATGTTGAAAATTCATCCTCACTTCATTCATGGGCTGCCCATGCCTTGTTTTTCTTACATAGATGGCCTGGCACATTGTTGAACTCATAGTTCTGACTCCACTTCATGAATCTTTGTAGACAGGTCATGGTTGGCAAGCTGTGGTTATTGAAGACCAGCAAGTAAAATGGCAACTGTTGAGAAGCTTGCGCATGGGGCAGACATAGGTCATTGTCAACAGAGTCCCAGCAGCTGGTGAGCAATGACTGCTGGGCAGAGAGATCCCACATCACCTCATTCAGAGGGGAGGCTGGGAGTGAGCCATGGAGGGGCTTCATCCTGTGACCATGCAGCCTCTGAGACACATGTGCTGCTTTGTTGGACAGAAATGACCAGAAGAGGACTTGTCTGTGCTGATCTCTGTGGACAAAAACGTCCCTCCATTCAGGGCCCAGACCCACTATCCTCCTGAGCATCTGCTGCTCTGTGATTCTCAGACACCCCTCAGGTCACTCATGATCCTCATGATCCTCAGCAATGCGCAGCTCTCTGCTCTCGGCCCAGGGGGGACATGGAAGAGCGTCCTGAACTTTATGACCCTCAGGCCCTGTAGTGAGGGACCATGAGATGATGCACCATTTTCAATGCTCATTATCAATGTTCACATTCAATTCATTAAAGTTTAAAACTAATAATAGCAATTAAAGTTATATGTCTTTATATACAAATGTGTATCACATATTTATTCATAAAAAGATTTATACTGTATACAAATATATAAATACAACTTATTTCTAAAATATTGTATATACTCAATGTGTAACATTTATATTATAAATTCATATTAAATATACACATAATTTTATGTTTATTTATGTAGTGTGTGTTTCTTTTATTTCCAAGCAGAACAGAGTCTGGCTGAGTAAAGACCCTCCCTTTTTGGCACCAGCAGGTCCCCAGTCATTCAGGACCAGGAAGGATAGAGCTGACAGCAGCCAGCCCAGGAACCCAGCTGCAGCCCTAAGGTCTGGGTCTCTGAGACCTTCACTCTTGCCAGGCTGCACATTATATGCTTAATGCAGCTCCCATGAATTTGTGAGCAGTTTCCTTCCCTGAAGCCCCTGCCAGGAAGCCCTGTGGGCAGGGCCTGTGGTTCTTCCCAGGTCCTCAGCCCTGTCGCTCAGGAGAGCAGCTGCTTCCACCACAGGCGGAAGTGCCCAGGGCCAGCACCTGGTAGTTCTCAGGCACTGCCAGACTAAACTTAGCCCTGTGCTAAGGAACCTATTCCAAATGTATCCTAGTTTATTGCAGTAACTGAAAGTCTGTCTTGTTCTTAAACTCAAAGTCCACATTTCCACACTTGCCAAAGCTAGCATTTGCCGTTAGGAAAATTAGAAATGTGAATTCATTGTCATTCTCAGAGGCTGGCCTCTTCCGATACCACTAGATAAAGTTGCCGTTATGTTCTCTTCTCTCCATACAACTTTACTTAGAATTACAGTGAAAGGTAAAGTATGGATAAAGCTCTTATCGCCTGCATAGAAGCCATCCTCTTCTCCTCTGGTGCCTAGGGCACCAGCTCTATCCTGCTGGGCATGGTGAGGACAGTGAGCCTCTCCCAGCCCTGGACAGGAGCAGGGATTAAGTGTGATTAGCTCCACTATGTAGTGTCAGGGGAGTGAAGTAGGGGCAGGGACTCTGGGAAGAATTTGATCCTTCATAAGAAGACGGAAGGTGAAGAGCTTTGCTTCTCCTTTTAAAATCAATGACTTTATTTTAGACATGGGAGCAGAGACATGTTTTATTGTCCTGACTCCTTCCACATCTCCTCTTTCTCTTACAATATCTCTGACTCAGTCTGTCCCTCTCAGATTGTGTCCTGAAAATCTAATTTTCCCTCGTAAAAGGAAAACAACCAACAAACAAAGTCCACCTGTTTAGGCAGCCAATTTACACTGGGAGAAAAGGAGGAAAGTGAGGGAGGGAACAGAAGATGAGTGGTAAAAGACACATCAACAACCCGCCTGTCTGAGGATAACTGGGGATCAACCACATGTGGAAACATGGACTAAATATTCCTGGGCTATTCCACCTGAGAGATGAGGAAGCTGGGGTATGTATGCACCTCATACTGTGCTCACTGATTGTGAGCTGTCTCTCTTTTTCTCTGTCAAACTGCTATAACAGATTTCTTGTCACTGTGTAATTAATAAGAACAGAAATTTATTTTCTCATACTTCTGGAGAATGGGAAATTTAAGATCAAGGCATGGGCAGGTTAAGGTCTGCTTTCTCTGCTTTCAAGTTGATGCCTGGAGCATTAAGTCCTTCAAAAGAAGAAAGGCCATGTCTTAATGTGACAGAGGAGCAGAAGAGAGAGAGATCCCAGCCCCATAATCTCTGTTTATAGTGGCATTAACGTATTCCACTAGGGGGCTCCACCCTCATGACGTAAACACATCCCAATAGGCTCCACCTTGCTCTACCATTACACTAAGAATTAACTTTACAACAGATGGATTCTGGAGGACACTGTCAAACCACAGGACTTTCCTAAAAGATACGCATTCCAGGCCATCTGGAAGAGACTGGATGTTGATGCTTTATCTAGACAGGTTCCTGTTCTTTTTAGGATGCACTCCTAGTCTCATCTATTCTCTCTAGGTTATCTACGTTTCTCAATTCCCTCTTCCCAAGACAGGAAATGTAAACACCTGGATCTAATTGAGTTATCTGGGTAATCACCCTGCTATGATATGCCACTGCTCTTTCAATGAATTTTGTTTGCTTTTTCTCTTATTAATCTTCTTTTTGTCAGTTTACTTTCAGCAAATATTTAGAGGGCAAATGGAACTTCCTTCCTTTTCCCCAATATAAGCAAATTTCCTTAAAATTCAGGCTGCTTACAAAGCAGCAGGAAGGTTTGTGCACAGGCTACGGTATTTTGATTTGGCTCCTCTCATCAGGCATCCCTAAGATTTTGTGGAACTACGCTGCTCCCCACTGATGCTGATGCATTTGGATCCATTTCCCCTGCTACTGAGCCAGGCTGAGACACTTTGGGGCACACTAGATATGTGAGATACAACGAGTGCAAATCTGGGTCCAGTTTCATCTGGATCCAGCTGATTTCTTCATGTACAAAGGCAACTGCTTGATTAAAGATTGAGTGTCTCTTTCCTAAAGATGTTAACAGGAAGCCTGGTATCTGGGTCAGGATGATGTTCCTACTCACTGATAAAAAGTTAAAAAGTGTCATTGATAGTGCATGGCAGAGACATGCTCCATACAGTGGCTGCACTCCTAAGAGAGATGAACTTTGGGAAATAATACACAATGGCAGAAAAGAAGGTAGACTGTGAAGGTGCCCAAAACAAGAATAAGGTGCAGTCCATTTAGTCTCTGTGTTTTAAAGAGACCCGTGGTCTTGATAATGGTGGATCTGTGAGTGCTGCATGCATTGCGGAAACACAGTATCATTTTTGTGTATCTGTAGTAAATTGCTTGATCTTATACTGGTAAGAACAATGGCATAACAGCATTACCTAAAACTTACGAATGCATATAGCATCATGTAAATAAATTATATTTTTTTTAGAAAGAAACAATGTTAAAATCACAGAAAAATTGCAAGTATAGGATGAAGTATTCCCTTCCCTAACCAGAATCATGTGAGTCTTTTGAAGACCTGAGAATTCTACCGTCTAACATTTACTATGTGTCTCCTACAAAAAAAGAATATTCTCCTAAATAATCCCCATAAACCAAATGAAATACATTACTCCATCAATTCCTGAGGTATATTTCAAATTGTCAAAAAAATACATAAAAAACATTTCTCATAACAAATGGTCCCCAGTAGAAACACATTCTCTCCAGACAAATTTGTGCTACCCTGGTCTTACCTGGGACACTGGGGACACTGAGCCAGTGCTGAGTGTCTGAGATGAGCCAGCCCTGCAGCTGTGCCCAGCCTGCCCCATCCCCTGCTCATTTGCATGTCCCAGAGCACTTCCTCCTGCCCTGAATACTTATTAATAGGCTGGCCACACTTTGTGCAGGAGTGATACCTAGTCAGGACACAGGATGGACGTGAGTGTCCCCACTCAGCTTCTGGGGCTTTTGCTGTTCTGGCTCCCAGGTAAGGAAGGAGAACACTAGGAATTTACTCAGCTGAGTGTGGTCAGTACTGCCTGGCTATTCAGGGAAGTTCTCTTACAATATGATTAACTGTGTGGACATTTGTTTCTATGTTTCCAATCTCAGGTGCCAGATGTGACATCCAGATGACCCAGTCTCCATCCTCCCTGTCTGCATCTGTAGGGGAGAAAGTCACTATCACTTGCCAGGCAAGTCAGGGCATTAGCAGTTATTTAGCATGGTATCAGCAGAAACCAGGGAAAGCCCCTAAGCTCCTGATCTATTATGCATCCAGTTTGCAAAGCGGGGTGCCATCAAGGTTCAGCGGCAGTGGATCTGGGACAGATTTTACTCTCACCATCAGCAGCCTGCAGCCTGAAGATTTTGCAACTTATTACTGTCAACAATATAACGGTTACCCTCCCACAGTGTTACAAACCCGAACATAAACCCCCAGGGAAGCAGATGTGTGACACTGGGCTGCCCCAGCTGCTCCTCCTGATGCCTCCATCAGCTGAGAGTGTTCCTCAGATGCAGCCACACTCTGATGGTGTTGGCAGAGGGAGACATGAAGTCACCTCTGCACCCTAATTCTTTTCTCTTTCTTAGCCCCACTGCACAGACATAGCAATGCCTCTGCTGATTTAATAAAGACAGAGGTCATTACACCTGAGGAGTCTAGTTTATGGCTTCAGTTAAAATTCATATAACAGAGAAGAAACCAGTATAGATATTCCAAACAGGAATTGTCCTAACACAGAGAATTAGAGTCTAAACTACTGAAGTCTAAATAAAACGTAGAGATGAATCTCTAAATTTAGTGTTTTCTTTTCAAAGAAATATTTGCCAAATGGGGCATACAGGAAAACTCAGTGGTTAGCAATATGTTGGAAGAACAGAGGGAAGAGCAGAGTTTTATGACAAGGGGAAAACTTTACCTATTTCTCTTTGAGAAAGTTTATTGGCACCAGAAAGATTGCAAGCTGGCAAACTGAGACTGGTAAACAGTGGTGAACAAAGTGAATTCTAGAATTATATCAAGATATCTCAGAAGTTATGGGTAAATTTGGTTTCAGGTTGCAAAAAGCCAAAGCAATGAAACTTCCAAAAAATTTTGTTACTGAAATGCCAAGAATTTGGTGTAGATCCTGCTGTTCACCACACAGAAAACCCATCACTGCAAAAATAAGTATTGCCAAAGAACAGGCTTTAGTCAGGTGCTGCAGCTGAGGAGTTGGGACACCATTCTCAAATGTATCTCCCTGACCAACTAAAATTAGGGGTTTATATAGCAGGGAAGAAATGTCAGAGAAAACACGAATTAGAGAGTGGTAAGGAAGATAATTTGGTCAACAGGAAGTAGGAGGTCAGTTAGGCAATCATAATGGGTGACGGGTCTGATGTCTGACTGTCCCAATTAAGTGATATGTATCAGCTCTTTGATAGTATCTGGGAGGCCAGATGGTTGGTTTCCTGAAAAAAGAACTTAGGTAAGACAAATGTAACTATCTTGAGTTTTAAGACTGGGAGAGTCCATTTCTATGTTCATTCAATAAACCATAAACATTAGTGTCAGGGGATAATACGGTCTATTTCAATTGCATTCTAGAAATAATATTTTGTCCCCCAAGTGCCTTTCCTCCCGGTATCTTGGCTCCGCTGGGTATAAAAAGAATGACCAAATTCCTACGATTAACTTTCACACTACAAGCTATCAAAGCCAAGGATATAGTAGTCAGAAAAGTTGATATTAGAAGCAGGATTCTCTGGTGCTCCCCCTCAGAAGACAGAATGCATCTGCCACTGAAGTATGAGTATCCAACCATGTGGTCCTCAATCCTTTCTGGAAGTTTAGGAGTGGGAGTGCTAATGCTCTCAGCTTCCTATAGCATCCTTCCAGGTGTTTCTCCAGTCCTCACCTCTGTCCCTGTGTCTACCTTAGGTACCAATGGAAAATACTGTGTCATCCTTTTCTAACTACCAAATCTCATGGGAGGACCTCTTATTGGGCAACTCTATAGGAAACAGGAGAGGTAAAAAGGGATATTTACAAAAGTTAATATAATTTTTCCCCCAATGAGGCCATTAAAAAATTATATTTAAAGCCACATATTGAAAACACACCCAGCTTTATGTTCTTATTAATGCAAATTTATATGTGCAAATATTTTCAAGATTGTAAAGGTTGAAAGCGTAAGTATTTGTCCATGGAATGATCAAACACCTCTATAATTAAATGAAGTAAACATTTTCTTGAAAATTTGTACTCAGTAAAATAAAGAAATAAATTTAAAATGTGTGAAGCTATGTTGAAGGTATTGGGCTTAAATTCAACTGTGCAGTTTGGTTTCGGACGTTGTTCACTCCTGTGACCTACCACAAGAATCTTGTGTCATGTGCAGTCACTACTGTTCAGCCTTGTTCTCAGAAAATTGATATTATAGGCTGAAGATGAGCTCAGTATCCTGCAGAGGAACCACTCAGCTGAGCCATTTCTTGAATAGCCACATGATTATGAACATGAGTATTCATGAGCATGAATACAAATGTTTATGTTATCAGCCACTGAGTTGCATATTTAACTAGTTACCAATCATTAATGCATGAAAGCTTACTGATACAGTATTTACACTTCTACCAAATGTGAGTATTTAGCAATCAAATTATGAAGTTATTAAGAGAAAATTAAAAACAATTAAACCTAGTATTTCAATAAAAAATTAAAATTTACCTTATTTATGAAAAACTGGGCATACATGTATATGAGATACATAGCAGTGAACATATATTTACTTGAAAAATTGCTGACTACAAATATATAGTATTCATATTTAAGTATGTTTATTCTATTATATATGCTATATATGAATATTTATAAAATTATCTAAATTAAATACATTTTAATAATTTTTGTTACATTCTACTAAAAAATGGTATTCTGGACCACATAGCTTATACTCTTGCTACAGAAAATTTCGTTATGGCCTTTATTGTTAAAATTCTACCAAATGGTTGTTCTTACCTAAAATATTTTTTCAACCCAGTAGAGCTCCAGGTTGGACTAGAGCAAATTTTGACTAATGTTGAATATTAATCCTTGTATCCTATGAAAGTCTCCATTATGTTCATACCCACAATGATGATATGCCAAATAGAGTTCTCACAACAATGGATGATGGATGGAGTCACATCAGTGCCATTGTCAAGGAAGTCCTGGAAATGTAACAATCATAACAATGAGTAAACTGCAAGGATTACATCTGATAATCACATTGCAAAGAGAAGAACAAGTTAATAATATTAGCTGTTGGTTTTAACAGATCATCAGGACTCAAAAGAAGTGCAACTGTGTGACTGGAGACAAAGACATTCTGTAAGATCTAAGATTAGACATTTCAATAATGATCCATAATCGAAAAAAAAATGCTTTCCAAGTGCATAGCAATCAAAATGGCATTAATGAGCAGGGAGCTTTTAAAATGATTCAACGCAGGAAATTCAGTCAGTCACCTTTCCCAGCTTTTCAGTGAGTCTCATGAGCCAATGTAACGAAGGCCATGTGGGGATCCAACAATATGAGTTTCAATTAACTGAGACATAACAGGGACACTGGCTCTTCTGAACACCTGATTTGCCAAGAAGAATGACTCCTCCTGAACCCCTAATGTTGTACCACACATCAGGGCTCAGACTAGCAGCTGGTGTCAGGTGATTCTGGTGGACCTCATGTAACATGAGGAAGGCAATGGTTATTTTTCTATACATGAATTTGCCTTTCTATTCAGTTATGCTTCTGCATAAAATATTATTTGAGAATTTTCCAAGTGCTTTCATCAGAGTGAGAATATTCTTCCATAATATAGCGTTGGATCAAGCAACTTATTTACCTCAACAAAAATGAAGCAAAGTGTAGCCCATGATCTTGTAATGTGCACAGGTGCAGCTTTCCATATAGACAGGGAAAAACCCATTATTAGTCAAACAAAGCTGGCACACAAATCCTTGTGCTATTGAATTTCTATGCTGTCAGATGTGGTGGAGGCTCCAAAACACTAACCAGGAATGGTGCTGTTATTCCCATAAACAGAATATTTACGTCTTGAAAATGAGCTGTGGACTCATCATTGTTATGCTAAGTGAGCAGCTCAAAATACTCCATTTCTATTTTTACATAGCTGTGGTTTTCTTGTTGATGGTTCTTAATCCAAAGAGTTGACATGACAATTATTCCATTGAATTGGAAGAAATGATATGATAAGCATGTGACCAGTTAGACTTAATACAATACTGGAGAGGCTACCATTGCAAAGGGCTATGTTCAAAGTTATCAACTTTGTTAATGATTTTGACTAAGATGATCAAAAGAACACCCAGGTAAGGTTTATACTGTCTCCAGTACCCAAAGAGGCCTACCAGCTTTTGGGTCTCTTTTTTATTAGTGGGTGCCACCAAGACCTACAATAATTAACTATATCTGGGAAAGTGGTTTTGTTTCCTTTCCGGGTGGCCTTGGCATTCAGCCTTCAACCATCCATCGTTAGTCTCCATGCCCCTGGGGCATTTCTGAACTGCCAAACTGGGTTGTTCCTTTATGACATGAGGCTGTGTGACATTTAATATTTTGTAGCAACTATTAAATTAACTAGGTTGTGTCCCGCTCTTTATTTAATATTTAGTCCTGCTTTTGCTGAACAATGCTCTATGGCTGAGGAAGCTTATGTGGAAGCAGGAAGGGATATGCCCCAATGATATGCCTTGTATACTTAGTTATGAGCAGGGATAGCCTCTCAGGCAATGGTGATGTTCTGTGGCACAGCAGCAAAATGTCAATACCTATATTGCACTCAGCAATGAGAACCATGGCCACCAGCTCCCAACATGGCCTAAAGGGAGTGGTTCACATGAAACAAACACACAAGCGCATGCTCACCATGGGTTCTACTTACAGAGTCGGCAAGAGAGAGCAGAAAGCTGTCTGGGCCTGACTGACTCTGGACTGTGCATATCCCAAAAAACTGCAGCTGAGGGACCCTGGAATGCAGCCCACCCTGGATTTTATGTCTTAGAATCACATGACACACTCTGCTATAGTGTTGAAGGAATTCCTGTTTGTAATAGAAACAGAAACAGAGCCTAGGCTATTCTGGCCAATCTTGCTCTATCTCAAAATGTTACATTTCCAGAACATTCTACAGTTATTTTTGAAAACTACAAGCAAGAAAGGGAAGGAGACTGGGTTGATTCAAGACAAAATGGAAACTGTTCTTCAAATACTGTAGTGACATCATAACTCAGTAACCTTTCTGTGACTGGTTTCTTTAACTTAGTGTAGTGTCTTCTAGTTTCATCCAAGTTGTAGCACGTATCAGAATTTCCCTTTTTATAGCTAAATAATAGGCTATTGTATGTGTATATATATCAAAATAGGCTTTTAATACACATTTTTTATTTATATCAACTAAAAGTCTAAGCCAAATAAGTCATTAAAAATTGTAAAAATATTTACATGCAAGAAAATATTTTTAATTTGAGAAAGAGACCAACATAACTATGGTTCTTATAATTTTTTTCCAAATTAGAATTACCTATCAAGAGTTCATAACATAAAACTGTAATACTCTTTACCATGTGTGTACACTAAATGTGTAGATGTACAGATGGATTCCATTTTTCTTCCCTTTTCCTTAAGATTTTTGTGTTTATGGTATCCAAAGAACTTCTTTAAGACCTTTAGAGCCTGCTTGCTTGATGGAAATCTAGGTGTTCACTATTCTATACATGCTGACTAGAGTCTGTGGTAATGAAAATGTGTCACTGGGTACACCAGACTCAGATTTGGGACATTAAAGTTTCCTGATGCAGCCATCAGTTGTGCCTATCTTGAATGGCAACTCCTTGCTTGCTGTAGGAAACTGATAGGGGCTGAGTATCTTAAATACTTTCAGGCTGTCTTTTGTTAGCAGATAAATGATTGCTTTGAACTGAATGAGATTAGAAAGGGAGCTATTTTTGAGCTGCTTTTCATTAGAAAAAAAGTTTTCTGCTGGGACTCATTTTACCCTAAATGTCTACCTAAATAATTTCTTTCTGTGTCCTGTAACACCAATGTCTAGTGGGTAGCTTATAATTTCTTACCTTCTAGGCTTATATCAAATGTGTCAAAGAAATGCATTCTTTATTGGGAAAATACTTGTTGTCTAATTTGGAAGAGATTCAAAATATTAGGAAACCAATAAATAAACAGAGGTGTATGGAGAGTTACGAGAGGAAGATGTATATTTTTGCAGAGAGGGATATAAAGAAAGAGTAACTTCTTGTAAAAATGGATCTTGTATAATAAATTCTTGTCCTAAAGATAAATGATTAATTGTTTAAGAAAGGTGTTGTGTAAGTGAGGTCAGAAAGTTCAAGCATGTTATAAAGAGTCTGTGTAAGTCAAGATAAGGTTTATGAAGGGGATTTTATAAAAGAAATTTTGTGCATGATTAAGCTTGCTATAACTGAAGAAAAATTGTTTGTGGTAGATTTTCTAGAAAATGGTCTGCATATTGAAACTGGGTTATCTTAAGTTATTGATTTGCTAAATTATAGAAAATTTTGTTTTTGAAGCCAGGTGCAGTGGCTCACACCTGTAATCCTAGCACTTTGGGAGGTCAAGGTGGGCTGATCACTTGAGGTCAGGAATACAAGACCAGCCTTGCCAACATGGTAAAACCCTGTCTCTACTAAAAATACAAATATTAGCCAGCTACTTAGGAGGCCAAGGCAGGAAAATGGCTGGAATCTAGAAGGCAGAGGTTGTAGTGAGCTAAGATTACGCAGCTGCACTCCAGCCTGGGTGACAGAGGGAGACTCCATCTTAAAAAAAAGAAAGAAAAATAAAATTTTGCTTTCAATACAATAGTGAGTTTCTTTTAAAATTTCTGAGTATCATGTCTTAGAGATTCAAGTATTATGTTTTGCTGCTTTAAACTTATTCTCCCTTTAAAAAGGCCTGAGATCATTGCTCTCTTCTTTAGGTTTTTCATCAGCTGCTGTGACTTTTTCACCTCCAGTTCTGACTATTGTTGTGGCCATGATGCCAAAGTGTTTTGTCTTACAGGTCTGTGGAAACAATGTTTTTCCCCAAAAAGTATTATTCTATGCACTTGGTTTTTCTTAGCATCAATAACCTTGTTTGGTGCCTTACTTTTTGATTTTATACTGCTTTAAAAGTTGTTTTGTTGTTGTTTGTTTGTTTTTGAGATGGAGTCTCATTCTGTCACCCAAGCTGGAGTGCAGTGGTGAAATCTCAACTCACCACAACCTCCACCTCCAGGGTTCAAGCAATTCTTATGCCTCAGCCTCCTGAGTAGCTGGGACTACAGGTGCTTGCCACCACGACCGTCTCATTTTTTGTATTTCTGGTAGAGATGAGGTTTTGTCTTGTTAGCGAGGTTGGTCTCTGTCTCTTGACCTTGTGATCCACCCACTTAAAGGCTAATGAGTGCCTTCCCAACTCCATTCTGTCAGGCCTACAATATGCAATTGGCTATAAATTTTTTTAATTCTAAGTCCCTTGTCCAAAGCAACTACCAAAGAAATCTAAAAAATCTAATTCTGGCCATAGTTGGAAACAGGGAGTCAGACACAATTTGCTCTACCCCTATTTGAAATGTAGTCCAGATTCAAAACACCTTTAAAATTATGAAAATAAAATAGTGCCCTTTTCCACAAAAGAAAATAATAGCTCCTCTGTTCAACCAGAAGACTTAGTCTTATTAAAAACTTAAAAAGAAGGAACTGGCTGGGTGTAGTGGCTCACTCCTGTAATCTCAACACTTTGGGAGGCTGATGTGGGTGGATCACTTGAGGCAAGGAGTTCAAGACCAGTATTGCCAACATAGCAAAACCACATCTCTACTAAAATTACAAAAAATTAGCTGAGCATGGTGTTACATGGCTGTAATCTCAGCTATTCAAGAGGCTGAGGCATAAAAATAGCTTGAAACTGGGAGGCAGAGGTTGTAGTGAGCCCAGCCAAGATTGTGCCACTACACTCAGCGTGAGCAACAGAGTAAGACTCTGTCTCAAAAAAAACAAAAAAAAAAAGAAAGAAAGAAAGAAAAAAACATCCCCAGGACCAATTATAACCAAAATAAAGGGGCCCATATCAGATATTCTTAATTACTCCAACTACTGTTAAGCTTCAGGAAGTCACTAGTTGGGTACAGCTGTCCAGAATTAAACCTGTTTCTGACAAAGTTCTGCAGACACAAAAGGTGGACACCACAACCTACATTTATAAAACCTAGAAAACTTAATGCTGTTGTTTTGCAAACACATGGAATAATGATGTGGTTCTGTGGGCAGGCATAGGAGCATTAATTTTTCTCTCTCTTCCAATTATAATTTTTTGTTTAACCTCCTAGTAAAGCTTATATCTTCTGAATTTCTTGTAAAGATGATACAGTTTGTCACAAGGCTTCCAACCCATTCTGTCTTCTGACCCTAAAAATGAAAGTATCCTGCAATTTGGCCGCTTATTTCAGGTATTTAAAGATTTTTACTCTTCAAATGCTAGGGAAGGCCTGCACCCATAAAGTCAGCAGGAAGCACTTACAGAAAATTGACCTCTTCATTTCTGCAGTCCCCTTAAGATTAAGGAGGAATGTCTAATCTCTAAAGGGGGAATGAGGCAGGAGGTGGGTGGGAATCAATCAACTCTGGACCAGATTGAAGACTAGCTAAAACAAGGAAGAGGCACTGGAAGCACCTGTCCATGAGACATACCCACCAGTGTCATATCAGTTTACCATTGCCATGACAACATCTGAAAGTTACTGCCCATTTTCTAGCTAGTTCTGAGTAACCCACTCCTTAATTAGCATGCCATAAAAAGTGGGGATAAATATGACTGCAAAACTGCCCCTACATTGCTACTCTTGGCACACTGTCTATGGGGTAGCTCTGCTCCACAAGAGCGGTCACAGAGCTGTAACACTGCCACCTCAGCAAAGCTGTTTTCTTCTACTACCAGCTTATACTTGCATTCCTTCCTGAATGAAACCAAGAACCTGCCTTGAACCACTTTTGTCAAGTTAGTTGCCATAAACTTACTCATTTATCCTCTCTTTATTTTTTTACTCTGATAGGCTATGTAATGACTTTCTCTTTTCCATTTATGATATTGTGTTTCATGCCTTTTTACTTTCCCTCTTCTTTATACATCATTTACCAAGTAGTCAGAGGCTTCAATTCAGTTCTTTCTTGGTGGTAGTATGGTTCATGAGAAATGCTGATTCTTCTGGGTATGAGGCCATTCACCATTTTTGTATGTAATACTGTGGAAAGTACTGTGACATAAGCCTCCACTTCACAAACTGATCACTGTCAAATATCATCTCCCAAACAACACAGAATGTTTCTGTTCCTCACTGGTATAATTCACATAGAAGTAGAAGTCTCAAGTTTAAATTGTAGATTTGCACTTTACCACTTGGTGAATTAAGGAAGATAAATAATATTAATATATCAGTGGGGCCAGGCACAATGACTCACACTTGCAATTTCAGCACTTAAAGAGGCAGAGGCGGGCAGATCACCTGAGTTCAGGAGTTCGAGACCAGCCTGGCCAACATGACAAAACCCCATCTCTACTAAAAATACAAAAATTAACCAGTTGTGATGGCACATACCTATAATCCCAGCTACTTGGGAGGCTGAGAGATGAGAATCGCTTTAACCAGGGAGATGGAGTTTGCAGTGAGCCAAAATCATGCCACTGCACTGCAGGCTGGGCGACAGAGCAAGACTCTATCTCAAAAAAAAAAAAAAAAAAAATAGTAGCTTTTAATTTTAAACATGTATTTGACAAGAAATTCATATTTCTTTCTCTCTAAAATAATGTAATGATTTTTTCAGGAATGAGCCTGGTTTGATGCCTCTCTTCCCAACATGATAGAAGCGTGACATTAATCTATGAAAAATTCCATTTCCCTGTGGCTATAACCACTACCTGGAATTGAAGACTTCTTCCCTTGCTCTATCCTTTCTTCTACACCCAGTTCCACCTAATTTATGACTCAAAACAACACATGTCAGAAAGATTCTGGAAAGAGCAAAAAAGACTTCCTTAGAGATGGCAGAGATTCCTGCACCACCATCTGTACATCTCTAGAGGGGGTTGTGGAAGATCAGAGCTTGTCATATCTTCTACTTGTTTTCACTCCCACTGTATTTCCTAACAACAACCACAGCAACACCCATAACGTGATAGGGCAAACCTCTACTACTTCCAAGGCTTTTATCTCAGTAAATCTTCTCTATCTCAGGTAGCTAGAAGGCTTGATACTCACACAAATAGTACTGTAGATTTCTGGTCATAACTGGAAAAATAGGCAAGACTCAGTGTAACGCATGCATTCCTTAAGCCAGTTACCATTCAGTTTTTGGATCATAATTGTATGCATATACCCAGCATATATCTAATATATATGCAAAAATCCATGAAGCAAGAATTACAATAGCTTGTGTTTTCTATTGTATTGTATTTTCCTCTTATATCATCTTCTTTTCATCATTAAAGAAATCTGTTCAAGTCAGTCTAAATTAATTATTGGATCGTAGATAAAATCTTTTATTTGATAATACATCGACCCAATGAATATGTTTCTTTGCAAGACATGGTGCTCATTTCCAAGATAACAAGTCTGACAAAATTATACTGGAGCAAGCCGACAAGTAATGATAGTAGCTTTTCCTTATTGTCTTTCCTGGGACAAGAATCAAATAAAAACACAGTAGAATAAAGATTACATAAGAAAGAAGGACAACAACAGGACATGGTGATCTTTTGCAGTGTAACATTTTGACAATGGATAATGAGAAGTAATGCATTAGACAAGGATGGGTGGGAATGATTGAAAGTCTGAGTACTTTAGCACTGATTAAGATCAAATCATTAGGGTTTTAACAGTTGTATGCAGTTAGTGAAGAAAAAGCCCTAGAATTTAATTGATTGTGTATAAAACATTCTTGGATTAGATTTATGACTATTTTCCAGTCAAGTAAGTATATTTATGATAATGATGATCACTGTAGTACCCAATATTTAAACAATAAAAACAAAATTAATTGCCACATATATAATGTCCTGAATACTATTATAAATGTTTTATTGTATTTTATTTAAACTGTCAACAGCACTGTAAGGTAGGTACTATTATTGTCACAGTTACATAGATATGGAAATTGAGACATAGGGAAGTTAAGTTACTTGATCAATTTCAAGCAATCTACAAGCCATTGCAGATTGGAGCATCTACTCAGGGCCTGCCATGACACATGACTGTAAACAGAAATTTTAACTTTTTAAGTCAAAGAGGGTATGTGTATAAGTTAATGGAAAGCTTCAGGGCCCTCAGAAAACATTACTAACAAGCAAATGAAAGGTGTATCTGGAAGATTAAGTTGTAACAGACTCTTCATTTCAACAGATCTCATAATGCACTTAGGGAAATGACTGGGCATGTTGAGGATAGGAAGAGAGACATGAAAACACTGCCTTCTATATTGTTCCTAACAGGCTTGTGCCAAACATCATCTGGCTAAATTTAGTGATTGAGGAGAAGAAAGACACAGGAATCAAATTCTGTGATCACAAGGGACAAGTTCTACACTCAGACTGAGCCAACAGACTTTTCTGACCTGACAACCAGGGAGGCACAGGATGCTCAGTGCAGAGAGGAAGAAGCAGGTGGTCTCTGCAGCTGGAAGCCCAGCTCCCGCCCAGCTGCTCTGCATGTCCCTCCCAGCTGCCCTACCTTCCAGAGCCCATATCAATGCCTAGGTCAGAGCTCTGGGGAGGAACTGCCCACTTAGGACCCAGAAAGAACCATGGAAGCCCCAGCACAGCTTCTCTTCCTCTTGCTACTCTGGCTCCCAGGTGAGGGGAACATGAGGTGGTTTAGCACATCAGTGAAAACTCCTGACACCTCTACTCAGCAAGAAATATAATGAAAATTTAATGTAGATCAATAATTTTTGCTCTACTCAAAGACAGTGGGTTTGATCTAGATTACATAAGTGTATTTCTGTTTTATTTCCAATCTCAGATTCCACTGGACAAATGTGTGATAACACAGTCTCCAGCCACCCTCTGTCTCCAAAAGAAACAGCCACCCTCTCCTGCAGGGACAGTCAGAGTGTTAGCAGCTACTTAGCCTGGCACCAGCAGAAATCTGGGCAGGCTCCCAGGCTCCTCATCTATGGTGCATCCACCAGAGCCACTGGCATCCCAGCCAGGTTCAGTGGCAGTGGGTCTGGAACAGACTTCACTCTCTCCATCAGCAGCCTGGAGCCTGAAGATTTTGCAGTTTATTACTGTCAGCAGTATAACAACTGGTCCCCACAGTGACTCAAAGTGAAACAAAAACCTCGACAAGACCATCAGTGTTCACTAGATTATACCAGGTGCTTCCTTTACAGACAGCTAGTGTGGTGGCCACTCAATTTTAGCATCTCTGATCTATTTGGACATTTTGTGGTTATCCAAAAAAAAAAAAAATACCACAACTCCATGAACAATTTGGACTCCATTCCTTGGACTCTCTTCAACTGAGGCACCAGAATCTCAGGTTTCAAGAAATGGTGTCTACCTATATGAATCCTTATATAACGCAGTGGTTCTTAACTTTCCCAGTAGAAGAACCTCCGTGCATGCTACATTGCACCATTTGAATTATGCAACATTCTAAGTAGTAGAAAATTCTATTTATTTATCTAAATAGTTGACTTATAAAAAGCTGCTCACGTGAAGATATTACCATGGCTGGATAAATCCTATTCTTTTTCTTTCTTCAGGCTATCAACATTTCAGTAGTAAATGGTTATTAGAAAAACATTTGTCATTTAAAAGTGAACTAAATTATTTCTTCAGTTTTCTCTATGATGCAGTAGACTGTTAAAGAATTAAAGTCTGTAAAAACAAATATTAGATAAGGAAGAAATAGACTATCCCTAATGAAGTCTGCAAATGACCAAGTATAAAGAGCATTTGAAGCAGTTATTTTCATTATTTTTTCCAAGACTTCCTTCCAAAGAGATTTCACCGATTATATTTATTTATTACCACCAATATTAAGAAATGTTGGCACTAGTTAACATCTGATATGAAATACTGAGGATACCTCCTGTCTGTATTATTCTTGCCAAAAATTAATGGTGTGAATTGAGTCAATGGTAAACATCATACAAATCTAATTGGGAGGACTTTCTTCAACATACTGCCCAGTAAACTTCAAAAGTTTC
>CAUYQU010028594.1:0-13876 GCA_963574635.1 Cheracebus regulus
AGAACACATGGACACAGGGAGGGGAGCACTATACACTGGGGTATGTTGGGGGGAAATAGGGGAGGGACAGTGGGGGGTGGGGAGTTGGGGGGAGATAGCATGGGGAGAAATGCCAGATATAGGTGAAGGGGAGGAAGGCAACTAATTACACTGCCACGTGTGTACCTATGTAACAATATTGTATGTTCTTCACATGTACCCCAAAACCTAAAATGCAATAAAAAAAAAAACCATCACACTATAAATGGTTGCCCACCCCCGAGACTTCCATGTGCTCTCTGAAACTACAAAATGCTATGTAAAAATACGTCTTTATAGGGTGAATGTATTCAATTTTTATCATGTTGCAAAAGGAACGTTTACCCAAAGAGGTTAAGAATCACTGTATTAAAGGTAGACTGACATTGAGCTTGTAGCCAATTCAAACGATGAGTTCGTTTTCCTATATATTGCTCTTAAATTTCTTCTCTTGAGTTGCATAACTGGTTTTCTGAACCTACATTTGGCATAGTAATACACTTAGCCCTATTGAATTTAATCTCACTGGTTTCTTCTCTTTCAAGGCTATTTCTTTTTATTGCACCTCTGCTATTTAACATATTTCCTGTTTCCTCAAATAATTTGATTGGCATTCTCTCTTACTCTGTATCTAAATCACTGCTGAATGTGAGGGCTGGCCCAGGGGAGGGCAATGGCTATTAAAAATGGTTTGCAGAGCCTGTGTCTCCTCTGCATTTGTTTTTCTCTTCAGGTTGCTTGGAGTTTCTCTGGGTGTAGACAGAGGCAATCCTCCACATATTAAAGATTAATCTGCTGTTTTTAACCAGTGGAAGGCTTTCTGAGTCTCTGAGTCCAGATTTCTGAGAGTCCATTCTTTGTGCCCTTTATGTGATGCCCTGTGTCACAGGATGGGATTTGATCTCAGCATTCTTTTTTTTTGAGACAAGGTCTTGCTCTTTTGTCCAGGGTAGAGTGCAGTGGTACAGTCATAGCTCACAGCAGCCTCAAACTCCTGCATGCAAAGAATTCTCCCACCTCAGCCTTCCAAGTAGCTGGGACTACAGACGTGTACCACCATATCACATCTTAGATGTGGTGAAAAAAAAATCTGTAGAGATGAGATCTTGTTATGTTTTAGCATTCTTTATTA
This sequence comes from Cheracebus regulus, assembly GCA_963574635.1. Classification (NCBI taxonomy): domain Eukaryota; kingdom Metazoa; phylum Chordata; class Mammalia; order Primates; family Pitheciidae; genus Cheracebus; species Cheracebus regulus. The sequence continues at coordinate 1,151 of CAUYQU010028594.1, forward strand.
AACACATTAGAGTACCAAGGTCCTTCCTTCCATCAAGGTCATTTAGTTAATTGTTTTCTCCTTGCAACTCTTTTGAAGCACATCTCATCTCCTGACTTACCGGCTGTGCCACTCCAAGCGAGTGCTTTATTTTTATTTTTTTGAGACAGGATCTTGCATTGTCACCCAGCCTCTGGAGTTCAGTGGCAAAATCACAGCTCACTGCAGCCTCCATCTCCCAGGCTCAAATGATCCTTCCACCTCAGCCTCCAGAGTAGCTGGGACTACAGGCTTTCACTACCATGTACAGCTAATTTTTCGTATTTTTTGTAGAGATGTGGTTTCACCATGTTGCCCAGGTAGATCATGAACTCCTGAGCACAAGAAATCCCCCTCCCCAGCCTCCCAAAATGCTGGAATTACAGGTGTGAGCCACCACACCCACTGAGTGCTTTATGAGAAACCAGTCCCATGTCTGGTATGAGATTACAGAAATGAGACCTACCCCAATTTATTTATTTATAGTCTTCAAGTTATTTCAAAGGCAAATAACTCTGATATTAAGTGTGGCACAGATACAAATCTGTCTTCTGTTTATTTTCCAACAAATTTGCAGTATAGGCTGCATCTAGTGACATTAAGGACCTCTTCAAGAATACACATTTCCAATTTCTGAGGAAAAACCAATTATCAAACATCTTTAGACTTTTCTGCAAAGTTTAGACTAATCTCTTATCACCTCTGTGATCAATAATAATCTACATGTTTGCATTGTTTTTAAATCTTTTAGGTCTCCTACCTTCATCATCTCTGGCTTTTCCCTTTGGTAACAACAAATGGTATTTGATTCTATATTCAAGATTTATAGCTTTTATTTTATATAATTGTTTCAAAATGATTATTTCTCATCAAAGGCTCTATCTACTGATTTATTCTGATTCCTCCATTGAACGTCTCCCTTTAGTAGCATTTTGAACTACTTTTTCCAGTTCCAAGAGAATCATGTCATATTTTTGTCATTACTTAGAAAAATACGTAAGTATTGGCTCATGTTTCCCTTTAACTTTAATGGCCTTCAGTGTCAACCCCAACTGCAAAACCACTGAAGTGCAAATGTGACTCCATAGCAACCACCAATTTGCTTATCCCTTTATAAGTTCGATGACACTTGGCACCTTGGCCTTTATGCGGGAGAATTATAGGGAAGATGTTTTAAATGTTACTGTTTTCGTTATTTTAAAGTTTTCATTGCACAGTGGAAAAAAAATACGCTAGGTTTGAGTCTCAGTTGGATCAGTGACTAGTTTTGTTACTGCGGGCACCTCACTGTACTTCTGAAGTCCGCAATATTCCCACATTTAAAATGGAGTAGCAGTGCCTACCGTACCACCACACAGGGACTGTCGTCAGGAGTGAGGGAGGCGAATATGTAAACACATTCTCAATATCACAGCACTCTGTAAAATGGAAGGTACTGTGTATTCGGGGGAAGTAGAGATAATCATTCTGTACTCTGGTCATTCGCAATCATTCTTATCATTTCTTTTAATTTCTGTAATGAAAGGTTCTTGAATTCCTATTTTGGCTCATCTCAGTGCCATGTTCCACTTCCTCTTCTCAGTCTCCCTCACCGAGCAGTCAGGAGCTTGTCCCTATTTGAAGTTCCATCTAGCATTTTGCTAGTGCCCAAGCCAGTCTGTACTCCAGCCCTGCCCAGGCCCTCTGGGTGGACACAGTCCTAGATGTGGTGAATAGCATGACTTAGCCTTCGTTCTCACCGCTCCTTGCATCCACTCTCTACCTTGACTCTGGCTTTAAGCTCTGTAACTTGCTTTGGCCTCTAGGATATCAACGGATGCAATAGAAGCAGAGCCTTGAAAACTGTTTGTGACAGGGCTTGCTCTATCACTTTTGTGCCTTTCCTAATGGCAGTGTGAACATGCCCAGGCTAGACTGCTGGTCCCAGGAGGAATAGTGACACATGGGCCAGCGCAGAGCATTCTTGTCATTCTAGTTGAGATCAGTGTCGATTAGCCAACACCCAGCAGACCCCAGATGTGTAAGCAGTCCCTGCGAAGATCAGCAGAGCCACCTTGCTGATGCCCAGCTGGTCCCCAACAGGCAAATGGAATAATTTATTGTTGTATGGCTCTGAAGTTGTAGGATTGTTTGTTACACATTTTAATTGTAGCAATAGATACACTGGATGTCATAATCCTCTGAGTTCCTGGCTTTAAGAACAATAGTCTGAGAGATTAATATCCTGAAAAGTACTATAATGGGCAAAACAGAAGTGTCATAATTCAGAGACCCAAAGAAATAAAAACTAAAATGCTATTAAATATATTTTAAAATTAGATTCTTCAGCATGAAAATTCTCTCTGATGGGTAACCCATCTCTTGAATTACCTTCAGTGATTAAGGAGAAATGACCGTGGCATTGTGATTTACTGAGGCAGGTGCTCATATAAGTGCTATGCTATTCCAAAGGCACCACTTTTTAGATTTGCACTGAGCTTCTTAGCCTAAAGTTGAATGTATTTTTTACTTCCATTTCCCTTCCTTTCATTTTCAGCAAATGCCAGAAAAATGGTGTGTCACTGCTGGTCTCTTCACCAATTACCACAACACTTAAGTACACATTTTCCAGATCTGTTTTCTGATTTGTATATTGATAAGTTACACATTTTTGATTTCTCTATCCAGCCCCATTGACCCACTCATATATACAAAAGAGCAATACATTATCGATGGTGAAAAAAATGTAAAGTATTGATACTCACCTACTTCTGACTTTTTGTCCCATAACCCTGCCCCATTATGTCAGAAGACATGTGAGGATGACATTCCGTGTTGGGAGATTTGGGATGGAGTACATAGCACAGTGGAGCTTGACAAGAGGACAGAGAAATCAATGTCAAATTCCTGACCTTTAAAATTAAAAGTTTCTATTCATCTTTCCATAATCTCTCTTCTCTGTTCTTCTTCCCTCACTAGATAAAGATGCTCCCAGCTGAAGAGAGGGAAAAAATTTGGAAACTAATAAAGAGACATTTTGACACTGGTTTTAGAGTTGAGCCTCTTTTGTGTTAATAAGTAATAAGCCAAGTGATAGGTGAAGAGACTATTAGCCCCTCAGATAAAGTATAGAGGGAAAAGTGCTGTAGAAGACATTGCTACAGCATACTGACATTCAAGCCTTGCTCTTCTTCTGGACATATGAGACATTGTACTTCTCCTTGAAGACAGGTATGACCTTGTGACTTGCTTTGGCCACTAAATTGTGAATGAAAGTAACTTGGGTCATGTCATTTCTGTGTTAAAGCATCTAATTACTGGAGCTAGACTTTCCAGCCTGCTGTTGTTTCTGACATCAATAGAGATCATGGAGAGTTTTCTGGAACCATAATGGATTTTATATGAGTAAGGAATAAAATTTTGTTGCTCTTTTGGGTATCGGTTATTACTGTAGCATAACTTCCCCTATCTGTGTCTGTTTCCCATCTGGGTGGATGGAAAGGAGAGACACATAAAGATTTAAGGCCACTCAGCATGGAGCAGTAGAGCTGAAATGACTGCATTGGAGTCAAAGATAGAAAGGGCTTGTTCACAGATCCTATTGTTCTGTTGCCCCAAGATGGAGGGTGGCAGCTACCACTTGTTCCTAATAAGAGTGCACTTTTCAGCAGATGGAGAAGTCTGGATATCCAAAGTGTCCTCAAGGTCATGACAAGGGGATGCAGCCATCAGTGGTGGCATGGGCCATTCAGTCTGAGACCCAGATGAGTTCTGGGATTTGGCCAATTTCAGTGGAAGCCCATTTGGGGGTGGCAACACTAAGTATAAGATGATGGCATATAGCAGGATTTGTCAACTCTGGACAACCAGAGATACATTCTCACATTTGCCACATCACTGTGTAAGCACTTGAGTTAGAATTAAATGCAGAGACAAGAGAGAAAGGGGAAAAGTTCACAATCTGATTCAGTGCAATGCTGACATAAGAAATTACTATAGTGTTTGGGTTTACTTGGAAGTGACCAGATCAATTGTCTATCAGGAAGCATGAAGGACTTGAGATAGAAATAACTTCAGTTATAAATAAAAAGCTCTAGTTTTGAATATCTGAGGTTGTGGTATGGAAATCATGCATACTTCATCTTTTTTGTAAGAGGATTGAACAGTACAGAATTTTGAAAGAGTGGGATCTAGTGAATTTATGAAGAAACACAAAGCCATGCTATTTCACAACTTGGTGTGGTTGGCATTGATGAGGAATTGTTGTTTTACTTCACCTGGTTAGAAGCCTGCTGGGCCTCCTGAGGACAGAGACCTGCCTATTACCATTGGGCATGGGATCATACGCAACCAGCTGCTCTCATATGATCAGCCTCTGTGGCTCAAACACTTCACCCCTGGCTTATGGTGATGAGTGGGTTTCTAGCCAGGTGCTGGCTTTTTCATAGACGGGTCACTTTGCCAAGTGATCAACCTGCCTAATCAATATAAGTGTTCAGTGGCCCATAACACTGGTCACTAGTGTTGGGTGCATTAGATTATTTTTTGTTGGTTAGTACTTCTTTGTTGAATTACCTTGAAAACAAAAATATTTTTAAAAAATGCACATGAGATTAAGATATCCACAAAGGTACAGAACAATGCACTCATTTATATCATGCTACACATTTGATAAGCACTCATTAGAAAAATTAAGTTGCACATGCTCTTAGATTAACTAGTTAAAATAATCCTTCAAATGCTGAGAATGTGGCAAAAGAGATATACAGCAGGCCTTGAGTGAGAATTTCAAAAGAAGTTAAAATGTGAGCAAACTATTTTCTAAATATATTAATACAGGGTCTTCATTAAATCTATTTAACAACTTCATGAGGACGACTTAGGCACAGTAGTCAGATGAGGAAACTGAGATGCAGAGAATAACTTTTCCGATGTCATGTAACCAGTAAAATAATAGAGCTGTTTTTTGTTTGGTTCTGAAAATCATCAAATCTAGATCTCTACTTTAGGACTTTTCAGTATAGTTTTCATACCAATTTGTTGGGTGGTTTGGATTTATTCCTCATTCTTATGGGTGTTCCTGATAGGTCAGATTTCTTTAGATAAACTTAGATGAGATGAGCAGTTTTTATTCACTTTTTCTTGGGTTGACTGTGGTGTGATAGAGGCAGTTTTGGATCCTGAATTCAGGAAAACAAAATACCCATTTAGGTTTGTTTCAGTCAGTGGTTCTCAGACATGGCTGTACGTGGGAATAAATTGAGGGGCTTTCAAACCATACTGATACCTGGGACCCACCTTGGTCCAATTACATTAGAATCCCTGGAGGTGGAGCCTGGGCATTGTTCTTTTATAAAGGATCCTAGGTGATTTTAATGTGTAGCCAAGGCTGAGAACCACTGGCTTAAGCTGACTTTTCAACACAGTGAAAATCAGATTCTAACAATATAAAGCAGTTAGCACAGGTGCTAAGTCAATGTACTCAGCATCTTATCAAAACAGGTAATCATCAGTAGGAGGCAAAGAGGAGAACTCTAATCAGTCATTAAGAAGGACCACTGGGATCTGTTAACTCAGGATATTATTCCGGAACTTGAGAAATGAACGAGCTCTCAGTTGTAGTATTGGCATTGAAATCTTATATTTCAGATTTTTAAAATGAGAAGAGGGAAAATAAATGATGAAACTGTTGGGACTGATGCTTTGGGATTTCCCCATGCTTTCGTATTTATGAAGCCAAATTTTTGATCAGGAACAGGATGTCTGTAATAAAACTGCAATCAGAGAGGAAGCCTTGTGCACACTGCCAGGGATGCAAGGAAGCCAATTCCTGCCTGAGAAAAATTTACACTCTATTTGGAAAGATGGGATGTATATCAGGATCAACCTTAAAGTAATGAGACTGAATCTACAATACATTTAAGACTCAACTCATCATTTTAAAAGTTACACCTTGTGGTAAATAGGGTGTCACAATCACAGTAGGACATCCTAAATGGTACATACATGTTACATTCCTCAAATCATATCCTACAATTTGGCAAAAAAAAAAAAAAAAAAAAAAAAAATAACATAGCTTCCTCATAGACTGTCGTCTCCTGTGTGTCTCCCTTATGTGTGTTTCCATTCAATACCAAGTCATGTTAACTTTACCTTTTCAGTATTACTCAATTCATTCTCTTCTCTTTATCGTCAGTGTCTTTAGGAACCTGCCTTTTCTCTGCAGGACCACAGAAATAGTCTCCTGGCTGCTTCTAGCTCTCTTTGAATTCTGGTTCCTCTCAGGCTAGAAAAGCCACAGGATGATTCCCCATCACTGGCAGGAAAGGTTCAAGATCCAAAACCTGGCATACAGCCTTCCTACTGTAAACTAAAAATAAAATCCTAAGCCCCCTCTTGGCCAAGGGAACCTAATCAACCCTTAAAAACTGAGTTCCCAACTAGGATGGGAAAGGAGGTCAGGCATGCCTGTTTAGACCCCCTCCCTTTGGAGTTTAGACAAAACTGATCAGCATTAAAGAGACTATAAGATTAATAAAACTAACAAAAACAGCCTCTGTGTCAATAAAATGCCAAATTATAAATGGGACCCATGGCTATGTCAGGCAAGGGTTAGGTCACACACCCCTACACTTAAAGAATAAACTATGTTCTAACTGCTACAAGGTTTTTATTTAGAAGCTAAGCAATCACTGGCCTCCAGATAAAAAATATTAAAACAATTTGCTGCTTCACCAGATACTGACTGAAGTGAATCCCAGCCTGTGTTCTACCAGCTGCAACTATAGCTTTGGTTGGTCAAGAGACTGATTTCAGTAACTTCCTCCTCATGAGACCATTGACCATGGACTGGTTCTGGTCGGTTTACAGAGGCTGCACACTCAAACGCCTTTGTGTCCCTGCTTCACCTTAGAAAGTATAGGGCCTAGTTGTATACATTTATATGTTAAGCCTCCGCCCCAGGAAGAACATAGGTCATATGTTACATGTATGTTTCCTCAATATGCATGTGTCAGGACCACCTTCATTAATATTCATAGCTCCTCCTTTAACCTGTTGAATATGTATACTTGGCCAAACTGTTCAGCTTAAATTTCTGTCATTTCTGCCTCCAAGTACCTGTCTCTCATCTTTGCTGAAGACATGCTCCCTAATCTGTGGGGTTCCCACCTTGCGGGCTCTTACCTTTTATAAGAAATAAAGTCTTCTTTTCCAAATTTGAAGATTTTGTGATCTTTAATACTACTTAATTTTCAGACCAGCAGCATTTGTATCACCTGTTAGATGCAACTTATTAGATGTACAGAATCTCAGAGGCTGTGCCTGCAATGTATTGAATAGAACTTGCATTTTAACGAGATCCCTGGATTATTTGTGGGTATAGTAAAGTTTGAGCAACCTCTGTGCATCTTAGGTCTCTTATGATCTGGTTTCAGCCCACGTCTTTTTCTCTCTTGTGTGTTACAGAAATACCAAACATGCCCCAAAGGATCCTTCTCAACACCGTCCCATTGGCAAACGCCGGCTTGTTCAAGACCTCTCTCTCAGAAGCAATTTTCTTTGTGTAGTTATCTTGGCACTTTCTAGATTTAATCCTGTGAGGATTTTCACTGTGTGTGGGAAACTCTACTGTTGAAATTGCCTGTTCACCTTTTACTTTGGCCCACCAGACTCCAAGTGCCTGAAGGGCAGGGGTAGTGTGATCTGCATCTCAGTATCCCTGGTTTTTCGTACGCAGCTAGGCACAGGGCATGCAATCAGCACTTCACATCTTTTGCTCAGAATTTGATCTCATAATCCCCTCTACCTGCAGGGGTAGTTCTGCTTCATCTTCTGAGATAGTCATGTCTAAAGAAGAGGGTTCTTAAGCTATTTCAGTACTCATAAATTGGAGTTTAGCATTAATTTTCCTCATTAAAATCCAGTAGATATTCAAAATTTCCCTATTTAATTGCTTTTCTAGCTTTTCTCTATGTCCACAATGCTTTCATTTTGGCCCTGCCTTTGAAATTGGGCTTCTGAGTTACATCTTAGAATTACAATTATCCTTTCTACCCTGAAACACTGGAAGGTCTTCCCAGGCTGGTTTTGCTTCAACTGCTTAGAACTTTCCCTCCTGATTTTTCTAAGACATTCTGTTGTGTTCATCTCCTTTGTTTTTACTTCTTCCATAAATTAAGTTTTCCAAGAATAGGGTTGTCAGGTTTAGCAAATGAAAATAAAAGATGCCCAGTTAAATTTGAATTTCAGATAAATGACAAAAAATTTTTAATAGAAGTATGTTCCAAATATTGCTTGGGACATACTTATATTTAAAAAAAGATTTGTCATTTGAAATTCAAATTTAACTGGGCATTTGGAATGATATCTGGCAACTCCCCCAGGGGTTTAGTCTTTGAAAAGCTTACACTTCTTATCTCTGAAGTAATGAATTAGAGAAATTAGCAATTTGAAAGAGAAAGGAAAATACTCAGGGAGAGCATTCAAAAGTTAGGATTTCATGATATAATGTCAAAATAACGACGCTGAGTACATACGAAATACTCATTTCCAAGCTAAAAAAAATCTTTAGTGCTATATAGAAACTTTGGTAATATTTCATAGGTAATTCATATTTTCAGTGAAGTTTGTTTCAGTAAAGTTGGGAGGCAGAGAGTAGAGGGTAGGAATGAAGGTGATGGAGTCAGCCCTTACTAGACCTGATGCTACCACTAACTCATTGCATAACATTGGGCAGGTTACTTCTTTTTCCAAGTCCCAGTTTTACTCTTCTGTAAATTGAGGTAATAATTGTGGTTTCTGGACGGAGATTTTTACAAGGATTAATGAGCTAATGCATGTCATTTACCTGATTTTATCATTGAACTTGGTCTTGTAAACATAAGATTTTTAAATATATACAAATGATCTTAATGCAAAATAATACAATAATCCAAAACAGCCATTAGAACTCTGAAATACATCTGTATTATGCAGGTGAGCTTGATCATCATCAAAAGATATGCCTAACATTTTAGCAAGTAACCAAACCAATGAAATTTTCCCAGGTGGTATGCCAAATGGCCACAGTTTTGTCACACTAAAATAATAAAAGCAGTCACTATTACTTAATGCTTGTGCAAAATGTTAAAACCCTAACTCATTCATTCATTCTTTATCCAGTTATTTGATCAGTCATTTAAGTATCATTGAGGATTTTATAAGCACTACATCTATAATTTTAACCAAACACACATGGTACGTGCCCTTACAGTGCTCAAAATCTAATGAGAATAGTAGATATTATAATAAACAAACATATAAGCTAATTAATACCTAACTGCAAATTGTGATAAGAAAAATAATAGTATGCTTTAATTACAAATAATCTAGTGTAGAGATTAGTGGTCAGGGCAGGCTTAGACATAATGGAGAGGCAAGAAGTGTATTTGTTGCTCAATATTTTAATTTTCAACAGAAACCAATTTTGTATGTTACCATACAAAATTTTATGTTATCATAAAATCCAGTTATGGTGTGGGAGAGCATTTTGAAGTTTATGTGTTTGTGTTTTTACTGTTTACCTACCTAGGGTCATTCCTGTCAGTTGGGGTTTGTGTCATTCTGTAGTACCCTGGAGTTATCCCTGGAGGTTTAAGTCACTCGATGCCCATAATTAGTAGTGGCAGGCTCAATTTTCCCTTCCCAATTTTTATTTACTTATATTGGACCCAACTCTGAGGTGCACGTTAATATAGGAACTACTGACTTCAGGGCAAATTTTAGGCTACCTGCAGCAGTGCATTCATGAAAGTGCTTTAGAGTCTCTCGCAAACATGATTTTGGGCAACTGCACTTTTGGGAAGAGTTGAAGAGCAGAGAGGTTAAGGTCATCAGTGCAGTCGGGCACTTTGACAGAGTGAAAGGGTGATTACCATGCAGGTCAGATCCATGTGCTTTTTTATTTTTAAAACAGAGTCTTGCTCTGTTGCCCAGGCTGGAGTTCAGTGGGAGTGATCATAGCTTGCAGCACAGAACTCCTGAGCTCAGACTATACTCCCATTTCATCTTCCTAAAGCTCTGAAATTCCAAGTGTGTGCCATCATTGCTGGCCAAAATCCATGTACTTTAACAATCAAGACAACATCAAGGTCCTGGGGAAAAGGGGAGCTGAAACTGTAAGAAATGCACCTGAGTGTGTGCTCACATCCTAGAGGCTTAGAGATAAGCCTCAGAATGGGCAGATCACAAGGTCAGGAGTTTGAGATCAGCCTGATCAGACATGATGAAACCCTGTGCCTACTAAAAATGCAAAAATTAGCTGGGTGAGGTGGTAGGCGCCTGTAATCCCAGCCTCTCAGGAGGCTAAGGCAGGAGAATTGCTTGAACCCAGGAGGCGGAGGTTGCAGTGAGCCGAGATCACGCCACTGAGCTCCAGCCTGGGTGACAGAGCAAGACTCCATCTCAAACTAAAAAAAAAAAGAGGTGAGCCTTAGAATATCTACATCAGTACCAGAATCTTACTTAGAAAACTGCCCTGTGTCTGCTTTAACACAGAAGTTTGAATAGGTGATAAAGTCCCAATATTTTACTTTATATTTCAACATGATCATGTTGTATTTACCTTAGATAAATTTCAAAACAGGTATTTTTATTTTTCCATCATGATTATAAACACAAAGAAAACCCAGTCATTTGTATGTCTAATTGAATAGTGTATCTTATTGAATCCTGAAGAAACAGAGGATTAGCCGTAAATGACTAATGTTTGTAAACCATCGGAATGTTGGAGGAGATTTTTCCGTCTGGAGAAATCTGAGAAATGATAGCTCTGGATGACCCCAGAGGATCTTGCCTTTATCCCCGGGTATATTTAAGGAGACTGAGAAGGGGCCGTTGATGCTCACTTCGGCCAAAACCCATTCACCTCTAGAGAAGTCACCTGCATGGTCATGTTGTGGAGAGTCTTGCTGCCATCCCGAGGAACATCATGTCTGATTTGGCCATCAGCTCCACTGCACTGGCTTACATATAACCAAGATACCTTTATCTGAACTCTGAAATGACTAACTAAATCCGTAGGACCCAGGGGCTGTGTCTTAGAAACCCTCTAAGCCTTCTTGTTAGTCAAGGGCAGGGGCCAATGTGATTTTTGACTAGAGTGAACCTTGAGAATTGAAAGACCATTTACTTGATACAGCCGGCCAGGCAATTTAAGATAAGCTGGTAGAATTCACTGTTACAGTGATTATATGGATCTAGACAAGTGGGATGTTAAAAGTGGCAAATTCCATCCCAGGTCACCTTTAAGTAGACATTATAAATCTTTATGTACAAGTTACTTTTCTTCTCAGTAGGAGGCTGGTGAAGATTGCTAAGGTGACTCCCATTTATAAGGAACTGGTGTAAAAGATCCTGGCAGCTATTGTTCCTGGTAATCGGTTCCTTCTCCAAAGCCTGAAATTACTTTCAAGGTAGTTCATAAGCAGGTTTACAGTTATTTTATGGCTTGCTGTTTAATAGTGCTTTTCCAGTCTACATTTAGCTCAAGATACTTTACCTCACCAACAGGGCTTAATTTATTGGCTCTATTAGGCATGGACACAGAGAAAGGCTTAAAGTAGGTGTTTCCTTATTGTACAGAGTAGATAGGTCTGACCAAATTGGCCAGATACTAAAGCTTGACTCTATTAGTTTGCATTTGACAGGAATTAATTCTATATTTTTCTGAGGAAAAAAAGTGAATGAATTCTAGTACTTAACCCAGTGCCTGGTACACAGTTGACAACCAGTGAACATTTGCTAGTTGACAAGGCATTTTCAAGTTTATTTGTTGCCGACCCTGTACCAGGGTCCATGTCCTACATGTATGTGATGCCCCATATTTTTATGATAAATGAGTGACTCCACTCAAGGTTATTATCTATGAGGGAGACATCTATAAACAAAACAATTAATGGTAAAACCAAATAGAATAAAGTGAGCATTTGATAGCCAAAACAAAATTTAGTTAAAACACTCAGGGGAGAAAGATAAATTCTCTTAAAGTAATAATGATAGGCTTCATGGAGACGATTATTTCTGGTTTCCCATGAAGTATGCTACCAACCGTAGATTGCTGCACTTGAGTGAAAACGTCACATGTTGGCTCACTGTGACACCAGGGCTAAAGGAAATATTTTGTATTAGGGTTATTTATGTTTATTTCCCCAATGACACAGAAGGTTGAACAGTTTTTGTTTCAATCACAAGTCTCCACAGTTTTGAGTCTAAGTTTCAGCTGAGCTGTCCCAAATGCTCACAATGATGGTCACTTTCTCCACAGAATAATGTGACTTGTTAAAAGAAAGAAAAAGAAGAAGGGATGTAGGCGAGTTAGGGGGACAGAGTTGATACTGTGGAAGAACACTAAAATAACACTTAACAGTAGAACACTAGACACATGTAATAGAAAACAAATCAATTCAGAAAGATATTCTCATAAATCCCCTTTATAGTAACAACAGGGGTTCTTATTTATTTTTATTTAAAATTTTTTTTTTATTTTTTGAAAGAAAAAGAGAGAACAGAAAGAAAGAGCAAAAGAAAGAAAGAAAAAGAATGAGAGCAAGAAAGAGGAAGAGAGAGAGGGAGAGAGAATGGGATTCTTGTTCTATTGCCCAGGCTAGAATGCAGTCTAAAAATGGGTATTAAAAACCTCTTTTATGCCAATAATTGTGCTTAACAATGGAGACAGGAAGGAATAAGGGA